>JAPFSE010000265.1:0-77140 GCA_030777785.1 Beauveria caledonica | reverse complement strand
CCTTTCGGCTGTTTGGCGCGGACGCGGCGCGGCCCGCGTCGTGGGCGCGGCCGGTGCGCGCGCTCGTCGACGGCATCGCCGACGACGAGTTCCAGGGGGGCCACCGCTGGCTCCTGGCGCTCGACTGCATGTACCACTTTGCGCCGTCGCGGACGCCGCTGCTGCTCTACGCGGCGCGCGAGCTCAAGGCCGACTTGATGGCGTTTGATCTGGTGCTCAACGACAAGGCCTCGTTCGCGGCGCGGATGGCGGCCAAGGTGGTGGGCCGCATGGCTGGGTGCCCGCTGGGCGCGTTGATGACGGAGGACCAGTACGTTGAGCAGCTTGTGGACGCGGGGTACGACGAGAAGGCTGTTCGGATTCGGGACGTGACGTCGGATGTGTTTGGCGGGCTTGTGGCGCATATTGAGAGGCAGCAGAGATTGCTGAAGCCGTACGGGATATCCATGGGTAGTATGGGTGTGGCAAAGAAGATGTTTAACTGGATTGACAACACTGGCATTCTACGAGCCGTCATTGTCGTGGCTCGTGTTAAAAGTAAAACTGCATGATTGTCTACGGGGGATTCGTTTGGCGCAGGATAACCCTTGATTGTCTATCATATGTCATAGACTGTACACTCAAGTCCCAGTTACCAATATATGTCTATTATTATGTAATATGAATTTTGTAATTTGAGACCCCCAGACTCCCATTGCTATCATGTTACTTCTTGCTGCATAACAGCTTGTGATTACCTCAAGTGGCGCGGGTGAGGTCGCGGTCACAGTCGATCGCCTGTTCACAACTCGGAGCCCGTTTGAGAGGTGGTGAATTATTCTATTGGCAGCCAGGCATGTGAATCATAGTCTTTTGAACCTATCAAGGTCGTCTCGGCCTTGTATGCCGAAGATTGGCGGCTGGCAGCCTGACTCTGGGTTGCGGGCGCCGCAACGGCTGCCCACCGTCGTCATCTTCAATGCAGAAAAGACGGGTTGCAAAAGTCTTTCACAGAAAATACATGCCGCTGCTGACCGAAATGGAACCTATAAGCCCCGCCACGTCTGCCTAATGGATTCATAATTGTACCAGCTGACCCTGTTGGTGTGGCGGAGTGAAAGGCTTCAATGGTTCGGCAAGGTGCCCAACTGAAGGATCAAGGCTGCTCGCACGTGGCAGATCACAGCCTTCCTTGCAAATTCTATAAACTATTGGAATACTCATACAGTCAGCCGAACAAGGCTGCGACAGCCCGACTATGCTTTTGGGGGCCTCAATTTGCCGTCCCGGCGATGCGCCTGTCCAGCTTAGACCAGGTCCGGAGCGAAAAGGCAGAAAGCTTTGCTCGCTCACATGCATGGTAGGTAATCCTCATTAAGACTTGATTACACGATCAAGGTCAATATTTTCGAGTCTGCACGCCACATTGGCATGTTTGCGCATGGTCTGGGGTCTGCAGCTCATCCTTCCCGCGCAGAGCGCCCGCAAGCAGCCTCGATGTGTTGAGCGAGGGTTGTTTGCTTTCCGCGGACTTGGTCTATTCTGTCTCGGAGAACACGAATATTCTTAAAGTCTCCGAAGAAAAGACGAATGAATCCTGTTTAAAAGGAAGGCTTGGGACTGTAGTTCTTGACACTGGATAGAAGTTGTAAATACACATTCTCTCTGCTGTTGTTCAGCAACGACAACAGCATGGCTCTTTCTGACCTCTTACAACTTCAGGGTGCTCAAATACTCATTGTAGGTGTACTCTTGTATTATTTTCTCATTTACATCCTTCATCGGATCATGGAGCACGTCTTCCGAGAATTCTATGGCTCTTTGATCCGGCGACTCGGCACACGCAAGACCATAGGACTACTGGTTTTCATTATTGGCGTTCTAGCAACTGTGGTCTCGGTTCCTTTTTGTGGTCGGGCTTTTCTCTTATCTCCCGCAGGCCGAAATCACTACTCACACGGTCCACTAACACTGGATTCTGATATTTGTCTTCAGACGAGGCTTATACTGTGGACAGCAGAGATGCCGCTGTTGGGCGGCACTCACTTCTACTTGGTTCATCACGTCCTATCCCTCGTATCAGTGGCGATTGCCATGTCAAAAAGGTTGAATCTGGCCCCAATTTATCTGATCTTTGCTGGACTCATTACGGAGGTGTTTTCCAGTTCCCGAGCCTTCATCCGCGGGTCAGGGCTACGACACACCCACCCAAAGCTCTTCAAACGCCTCACTTTGTGCAACGCCATTTCTATCCTACTCTGTCGAACATTGCCAGCAATGTATTTGTTACAAAACTATCTGTTTCAACCGGCACTAGTCAGCAACGTTGGTCTGGCCTTCTTCATCTCAGTCGCATTCTACGCCGGCTTCGTCAGCTACATGGCCTACAAGTTGCTCGCGGGCCAAGGCTATGTATCATTCCAGCCTGCCCGGCCAGCACATTTCGCGCTCAAGATAAGAAAAGAAACCAGACATATCTCTGTCTATAGCCTGCTATTGGGTGTAGCCATAGCGTCTATTGAACTCTCGTCCGTTGCTCTGTACGAATTGGCGAGCCGTGGGACGCTTCCGAGAAGAGAACTGTTCGACCTGGCCCGCATTGGTCTCGGGACCGTAATCAGCGGTCTATTCGGTGCCAAATTCATGAACCAAGCGCTATCAGTCCCGGCCGGGCCAAGTACGGAACAGCCAAAAATGCCGGCACCGTCATCGTCCGTGCCACCAGAAGTGGCGCGGCGATTCTTCCCAGGCTTCAAGGGCATTTCTATTCAAGGCGCCATACTGTTTTCTGCAGTCTGGCTGAGCCTTTGTCCAGGTCTCAATCTGAGGGTGCACAATAAACTCCTCTTTAGCGCCGTTGGAGTCAGTCTGCCCATTGGAGAGGCAATTGGACGTGTCGGCTGCTATTTTGCTGGGTGCTGCCACTCGGCGCGAAAAGACAAGTATCCCGGCATCCAGCTACTGGCAGCCGCATTAAATGTGGCGATTTTCAGCTCAAAGATTGTGTATTTTGCAAGTCACGGCTCTTCAAAGATGGGCGAAGCTGGCCTAGGAGCAATTCTGGCCAACGGCGTGGCGCGGCTGGTGCTCAATCCGCTAAGAAGAGATGCCGCAGAAACAGTGTTTAGTCGTGCGAGCATATTCGCTTTGGGACAAATTCTTCTCTCTTCTGCCATGTTGGCATCGGAGAAGGTTCAAGGCGCTCATCCTCTGGGACCGTTGCTGGCGACCATCGGGGCGGTCTTGAGCAACATGTTCATGTGCCGCATAGCCGCCTTTGCCTGGGAGATGGCAGCAACGCAACTGAAGAAGCGAAAATTGGACAGATACGCTCGATTAGAAAATCTCGTCTACGCATTCAGTGTCGCAATTTTTATGCTGGCCAC
Source organism: Beauveria caledonica (assembly GCA_030777785.1). NCBI lineage: Eukaryota > Fungi > Ascomycota > Sordariomycetes > Hypocreales > Cordycipitaceae > Beauveria > Beauveria caledonica. The sequence goes on along the minus strand of JAPFSE010000265.1, from coordinate 73,775 downwards.
AAACAGCAAGGATGAAGTTGCACGAGCCGGGAGGCTCTTCCTTGAGAAGGAGCCCTTGTCCGCCATGTCCAATCCTGCGCTGCTAGCGTCTGTTTTTGCTGGTGCAGTGATTCCAGTTATTCTTTTAAATTGAGATTGTGTCGAGAGCAAGGAAAGAGAAATTGTGCCTTGACAATGTTCGTGTCAAAGTAGTCAGATATAAAAGCGCTGGCGTAGTGGGATATGATTTCAATGTTCAATACGATTTCCAGGGCGATCATGAACACAATCTGTAGTTCCTCTTTCTACTTCAGTTAGTAAGACCAAAAACAGATCTGGACTGTTTATCTCGGATACAAGAAAAGTATGGATGATTCACTACTCACAGTAACATGCTTCATGCGGCGCACATTCAGGCAGGGTCAATTGCGACAATGGCGGAGTCAGGAAGCTGTTCTTTTGGACGAGTTTCTGGATCGGCAAGGAGGCTGTGAAGACACGGCTCTGGTATGGAATGGAAGCCACTGATATGGAAAAGCCGCCGTAAGCAGTAGGCCTGTGGTTGGTTAGCGGCCATGATTTAGCGGCTCGCATAGCTGAGATGTCATCTGCCAATCGAAAATCATCAACACTATTTAGGCCAGCTCGTCGTGATTCTGCGCGTCTCTCTCTACTGTTAATCATCAATCATCAATCCCAGTCGCAGCAGGTCACCTCTCATCAACCCAGCTACCTTCGTTACTTCAACTTTGCTTTGCAACCACTACAATGGCCACCAACTCTGCCTCGGTCGTCCCCGGCTTCTACAGCTTCTTCTTCAAGAACCTCGATCCTCTCGTGGCGCTCTGGGGCGTCTATCTCAGCTTTGTAGACCCGGATGCCGCCGTCAAGGCATCCGCGCCTGCGTCTACGTACGACCCGAGCCAGGTCTTCCTCTTCCACCAGACGGGCGGCCTTGCGCTGGCCGTTGCTGTCGTATCGGCCGTGCTGCCCCGTTATTCGCAGGATCTGGGCGTGTGGCGCATCTTGCAGTTCGCCCTCTTCCTCTCCGACATTGCTGGTCTGAGCGGCATCTACAATTCGCTGGCCAACCAAGGCCGCCTGAGCCCAACCGCCTGGACCTCTGATGACAAGGGCCTCGCTGGCAGTTACCTTTTGCTCACCGTCGTCCGAGCGCTTTTTCTTTTGGGCGTTGGATTTGGGAAACCAGCTTCCGCCAAGAAGTCTGCCTGACTTGCCTGAGTAGATACTGCAGTCACCATGCAGACTGAACTTTTCGCATTCACTTTAGTCTTGTTTCCCGCATCTCACTTGTTTGTGATTGCCAATACCCAAGTGAATAAATATTAATACAAGGCACCAATAAAGATCGGATGCAGCTCAAAATGATGGACGCCGACATGCCATGTACGGTATGACGATAAAACAATGGCAAATTCAAGATGGTGTATCAATATGAAACCTCTGGTGCTTACAGCGCCATAAATTCAATTCGACCCTCACTTTTGTGAACCTAATGACGAGAGTCGATTTTCGCGCAAGAAGCCTAAGGTTCAGCATTCCATCGCCTGCACTGACGCTATTATTATTTCCCCGTCAACGCGTCATTCTATGACTAGCCACAGCGTCTGCCTGTACCATACGCTATGACGCACCAGTCTCGGCAGCAACAGCAAGCATGTCTGTTGACCCCAATAAATCGAACATCATAAATGCATCTCTCTCTTTCATTGACCCTTGGGCAGCTTGGGGCTAACTGCAGCTGACAGCCCCTATGAACACTGGCATTGGTGATGATGCCATCACACCTAATTTACACCCTCACTCTGTGTGTCAATCTAGCTGTTGGGCTTGCGACAGCAGTTCAAAATGGCGCCAACATTCGCTCGCTCGATGACGAAAAGTGGATGGTGACCGACGAACATGGGAACATTACAGTACCCGGAGCATTTCCATCACACGTGCATCTGGACTTGCTCGCTGCTGGAGTTATTGGTAGGAAATGTCACTCTCGCTTTGTATTTCGATAATGCTAACAATACCAGAGGATCCGTATGTGCATATAAGCGGTGGTATTACATCCGGTCATGACTGACGCAATGCTCAACGTAGGCTGCGTGGCTTCAACGATGTTGATCTGCGATGGGTAGCGAACCAGAATTGGACATATACGAGTGGCCCCCTCACCAATCTGTAAGCTCCTTCGAGAGCTAGTATCACCCTCTTGACTGACATGATGTCGCAGCACACGCGATGGAGGGCTGAAAACTTGGCTCGTGTTCGATGGATTGGATACGTTTGCAACTGTCAAATTTTGCGATCAAGTCATCGGTAGCACAGATAACCAATTTCGCCAGTGGCAATTTGACGTGACGTCTGTCATGTCAAATTGCAACGGCGCTCCGACTGTGGCCCTCAACTTCGGAAGCGCGCCCAAGATTGCCAACGCGATAAATGCCAGCGAGCCACAGCGTAAGTATATACAGCGAGGGTATGCCTCGATGCCTCTTAAGGATTGAACTAATGATCCCAGCATGGCCGAAAGCCCTCGTTGCAGCGTGGACATTTGAAATTCCGAATAGGAATTTCGTGAGAAAGCAGCAGTCTGACTTTGGCTGGGACTGGGGCCCTGCATTCACTCCTGCAGGACCATGGAAGAGTGGCCGAATCGTTCAAGTTCGGAATTCGAAATATTTACACGCGGTCAACACTGTTGTTGACGTCTATCGACAAGGACAGACGAATAATTTTGCGCCAGACCAATCCCAATCCTGGGTAGTGAATGCGAGCATCGACTACATCGGAAACCTGCCAAGAGGCTCCTACATTGATGCTACAATCACGAGTACTTTGTCAGGCTCTGACGTGCTATTTCGCGGCAAGCTATCGAATCTTCTTACATCGAACAGTACAATCAGCGGCAGCGTCGAAATTGACAGCTCAAAACCGAAGCTTTGGTGGCCAAATGGTATGGGGGGGCAGAATATGTATATCATTCAGCTCGCTGTTCGAGGAGCAAATAGTTCTTCCCCATTATTGAGCTCCTCACGTCGTTTTGGTTTCCGCACGATTCTCCTCAGTACCGGACCCACGAGCGATGAGGACGTTGCGTCAGGAAAACAGCCCGGAAACGACTGGCATTTCGAGATCAATGGGCATCAGTTTTACGTCAAAGGTGCAAACCTTGTTCCGCCGGACGTCTTTTGGCCGCGAGCCAATGCCAAACAAATGAGTGACATGTTTGACGCCGTGCAGCATCAACACTTCAACATGCTTCGCGTCTGGTCATCCGGCTCCTATCTTCCCGACTTCATCTACGATATGGCCGATGAGCGGGGTATACTCTTATGGAGCGGGTTCCAGTTTGGAGATGCACTTTATCCAGACGACGCTCATTTTATTGACAACGTGCGCAAGGAAGCGACTGACAATGTTCGTCGAGTGAACCATCATCCGTCATTGGCATGCTGGGCTGGTGGAAATGAGATTGAGAATCTTGTGCTTCCAATCGCGAAAATGGCCGACAAGGACAATTTTCTGCTCTATGTGGGTCAGTATGAGCATCTTTACATTGATGCTCTGTTCCGAGTAGTGGCTGCCAACTCACGATCCATTTCTTATACCCCATCCAGTGGCAACAACGGATGGTCAAAAATTGACATGAATCTGCCTGTACCTATGGTGCAGGTGTATGAGAATAAGACAATCGGCTACCTGTACGGGGATACGGAACATTACAATTACTCGGCTGCCGCTGCATTCGACGAAAGCAAGTATCCTGTTGGCCGTTTCGCGGCTGAGTTTGGTTTTCATAGCATGCCGAGTTTGCAGACATGGAGAACAGCCATTGGTGACGAGGATTTACACTTTAATTCATCCGTGATCGTGTCTAGGAATCATCACTATCCACCTGGTGGCTTGGTCGCTGATGTGTCCAAGAGCTTGAAGGGCATGGGCGAAATGACAGCTGCTGTCGAGGCTTACTACCCTTTGCCGAACAAGACAGACCCAATCGAAAATTTCAGCGCATGGTGTCACGCAACGCAGCTATTTCAAGCCGACTTTTACCAGAGCCAGATTCAGTTCTATCGTCGAGGAAGCGGGGGCAAGGAAAGACAGCGAGGTACCCTGTTTTGGCAGCTTAATGATGTCTGGCAGGCCCCGAGCTGGGCGGCGCTCGAGCACGGCGGCCGCTGGAAAGTTCTTCCATACTATGTTCGCCGCGGCTATCAAAATGTTGTCGTGTCAACGTCATGGAACAGCACTTTGAAGGATCTCGAGGTTTGGGTCACCTCAGACTTGTGGCAAGCCGTCTCGGGACAGGTTTCCATGGCTTGGGTCGATCTGCAAGGAAAGCCGCTCAAGGACAATCTCGGCTTCCCCAAAACTCTCAATTTTACCGTTGATGCCATTGGCAGCACCAAGGTGCACGGTGCTGCGTTGCGAGGCTCTTTTGGACTTCCGGACCTTGACGATGCGTTGCTTTTACTGTCAGTTGAAGCGCACGGCCAGCTTCCAAACTCCAAAGGTATCAAAAGATTTACGCATCAAGTCTCGTTCCTCCCCACGCCACCGAAAAAAGCAAAGATATCAAACCCTGGCTTACGTCTCACGCACGACGAGGCTTCGGGCAAGTTTACTGTGGAGGCGACCGAGAGTGTGTCACTGTACACTTGGCTTACGCACCCTGCAGACATGGTGGGTTTCTTTGATGACAATGCATTCGTGCTCTTACCAGGGCAGAAGAGAGAGATTGGATTTACACTGCAAAGGGACAATACGAATGGCACCTGGGTACATAATGTCACAGTGAATAGCTTGTGGGATCAAAACCACGATTAAAAGCGTACAATTTTGTTCAAATGACTTGCAATAATACCATCTAATCGAGAAAGGGAGTCACGAATTGTCATTACTCGAAAATAGTATAGGTCGCTGAGAGGAAATTAAGTAGGGCCAATGATCTGAAAAGTTGGGCGCCGCCGCGGACATTGTCCGGCCAGATGTTGTACATTTCAGCGGCCTGGAAGCCTGTATCGGATGCTGATGCTCCAAGTTGTGCAACGCCGCAGGCAAACGGCGCTGTTTCTTTAGCAACAGCATGCTGTTCAAGAGACAGGCCACTTTTTTCACATCAGACTAGAATAGATAGTTTTGATTTTAAAGGCAATCGACAGGCGGCCTCTTAACTGATGTAGTGAGGAAAGACATCATGCTTCTGTCGCCTTCGCGCCGACGCCCTCCAAACTACACAGAACCACCCATGTGCCGACTGAGCAACGACATTCTCAGGCGCGACAAGAATGTCTAAGCTTATCCTGAAAGCTGTCTTCATACATTTGAAAGGGCTGTCCGTGTTATCATTATTGATGCGGTGAAGTGGGGTCGGTATTTATGTAGTATTCAGCTCCAACCTAGAACTCAGCAACAGGCAGCAAACACCATTAAAAAAAGACACGAAACAGAAAGTATTATTGATTGAGACCAAAGAAATATCGAGAAAATGGGCTCTGATTGCTGCCCTCCTACTCCCGTCAAGGCTTCTCCAGCTGCGACTCCCGAGTTAGACGTTTGCCGCAATCTATGCTGCAGCGACTCTGACCATACCCCTCTCCTCGCCGACACCAGCCTGGACCAAGGCCAAGACAATGCTCCCGACTGCTGTGCCGGCAAAAGTGGCCCATGCTGCGATACCTCTTGCCTCGATCGCCTCGCCATGCGAGAGTGTGAGGACGGTCCCGACAGTACGTACCAGCCCCAGCCCCAGCGGACCAGCCTTCACCTTTGCCCACCAGCTAATCATCATCTGCTCAGCCTGTGACGGCGCGGCCGACGGCAAGGCCTGCACGCAGCACAGCACCTCGGTTCTCGACCGCTACAGCCTCACCCTGACCCAGCTGGGATGCATCTGCCGCGCTCTGATTGCCCGCGGCGAGGAGACGTGCTGCGAGATTCGCGATCGCCACTCTGCCTACGGCGGTGGCGGACGGCGCGCCGAGTCGTACTCGAGCCGCTCCCGCTCCTCACTCGAATCCCTGGGCAGCAGCAGCGGTGTCACCAAGGAGGTTGCCGCTCAGAACCGACTCCGGCTGCGTGGCAAAGGCTCCGGCGGCGGCGGCGGCGGCGGCGGCACCAGGCCGACCGCAGTTCCTTCCAAGTCCGCCTGCGCCAAGTCTTGCTGCTCGCCTACTGTGTCTGCCCCGGTGATGACGACTCGCAAGGGCAAGGAAAGGCTACCGATGTTAAGCAGCTGTCCTCTTGTGCCAAGGCTGGTGGTGACAAGGCAGGTGGTGGATCGTGCTGCGGACAAGGCGACAAGCTACCAATCAACCCCTCGTCTTGCCGTAGCGCACCAGTGGCCGCTGAAAAGGTCTGTGGCGATGGCTGCTGTGGGCAGCTTGCCAAAGGCGTCAAGGCCTCGGTGGGCTCATGCGGCGATGCACCAGCCAAGGCACTGGCCTCTGCGAGCCCTTGCTCCGGCGTGAACCCTGCTGACGAATCCTGCGGTGATTCTTGCTGCGAGACACCAGCTCTGGCAAAGGCCTGTGCTGACTCTTGCTGCAGCTCTTCTCGGGTCGCGAATAGCTGTGCAGATGCTTGCTGTGACGAGCCACCCGCTGCTCCAGAACGCTGCGCGGACTCTTGCTGCGGCAAAGCACCTGTTTCCGCAGCTAGCTGTGCAGACTCCTGTTGCGATTTGCTCGCTACGGGGAACAGCTCTGATAGTGAATTGGCCATTGAAGCCATTGCCGACGTGGAAGACCAAGGACGTGGCAAAGAGCACATCATTCTCAGCATCTCCGGTATGACTTGTACTGGCTGTGAAACAAAGCTCAGTCGAACTCTTGCTAGCGTTCCGGCCGTCCAAGATCTCAAAACGAGTCTTGTTCTCTCACGTGCTGAATTCAACCTCGACCTTCGCCTTGGCTCCGTCGCCGAAGTCATTAAGCATCTTGAACGAACGACCGAGTTCAAATGCGAGCGAATTCAGAACCAAGGCTCTAGTCTTGACTTGATTATTCCCGGTGAACCATCCAAATTCATCGATCAAGCCTGGCCTGACGGGGTCATAGAGATGGTTGCTGTCGATAAGCAGACTGTACGTGTTACGTTTGATCCCAAGACCGTGGGAGCTCGAGATCTCGCTGAAAAGTCTTGGGGAGAGCCTTTCAATCTTGCACCTCCACGTGGTGACGCATCACTCGAAGCAGGTGCCAAGCATGTCAAGCACATTGGATATATGACGCTTCTCTCTGCCATTTTGACGATTCCAGTCCTGGTCATGGCCTGGGCACCGTTGCCTAAGAGGGAGATTGCCTACTCCTCTGCCTCGTTCGCTTTAGCGACTATCGTCCAAGTCGTCATTGGTGGTCCCTTTTACCCGAAAGCTCTCAAAGCCCTCGTCTTTTCCCAGGTCATTGAAATGGATCTGCTCATTGTCTTGAGCACCAGCGCCGCCTACATTTTCTCCGTTGTCTCCTTCGGATATCTCATCGCCGGGAAGCCACTTTCGACTGGCCAGTTCTTCGAGACCAGTACACTTCTCGTCACGTTGATCATGGTTGGGCGATGGGTCGCCGCCTTGGCACGTCAGAGGGCCGTCGAGTCCATCTCACTAGAGTCATTGCAGGCCTCGGCGGCCATTCTTGTTGAGAATGGCATTGAACGCGAGATTGATGTCCGTCTCCTTCAATACGGCGACATCTTCAAAGTTCTTCCCGATACAACAATTCCGACCGACGGTACTATCATTTCCGGCTCCTCTGAGACTGATGAGTCCATGCTCACAGGTGAATCCAAGCCTGTTGAGAAATATCCCAAGTCTGCGGTGATTGCAGGCTCCATCAACGGTCCTGGTACTTTGACTGTCCGACTCGATCGCCTGCCCTGTGAAAATAGCATCAATACGATTGCAGCAATGGTCAATGAAGCAAAGCTGTCCAAGCCAAAGCTGCAGAACCTTGCTGACAAAGTTGCAAGCTACTTTGTTCCTGTTGTGGTAACCTTGACCATCATCACTTTTGTCATTTGGGTGGCTATAGGCAAAACCATCCGCCACCAAACCGGTTCGGAAGCTGCCATCCAAGCCATTACCTACGCTATCACGGTCCTCATCGTCTCTTGCCCCTGTGCCATTGGCCTGGCAGTTCCCATGGTTGTCGTTATTGCCAGCGGTGTAGCTGCTAACAAGGGCATCATCTTTAAATCTGCTGACGCGATCGAAGTCGGCTACAAGACGTCTCATGTTGTGTTTGACAAGACAGGAACCTTGACACACGGAAAGCTTTCGGTGACTGCGGAGCAGTGCTTGGACAAAAGCAAGCTCCCTCTTCTCTACGGTCTTGTACAGAACAGCAAACACCCCGTCTCTGTTGCTATAGCCACCCACCTCAAAAATAGCGGCATCACAGCCTCCGTCGTTCCTGAGCCAAAGAGTCTTACTGGGAAAGGTGTTGAAGCTACCGCAAGCGGCCAGAAACTGCAGGCCGGTAATTCCCGCTGGCTGAATATGACTGACCACGACCTTGTTCAGCCCATGCTCGCAAATGGATACACTGTCTTTTGCTTCTCTATCGATGGTGTTCTAACAGCAGCCTATGGTCTCGAGGATGAGCTACGCCCTGACGCGGCTATCACGGTCGACGCCTTGCAACAGCGCAATATTTCCGTGCATCTAGTTTCGGGCGATGACGACGGCGCGGTTCAGGCTTGTGCATCCAAACTCGGCATTCCTTGCAGCAACGTCTCTTCTCGCAGCTCCCCGGCAGAAAAGGGAGCCTATCTCAAGAAACTCGACTCGGTCATTTTTTGCGGCGACGGTACAAACGACGCTGTTGCGCTCGCGCAGGCTACAATCGGCGTACACATCAACCAGGGTGCTGATATTGCGCAGTCGGCCGCAGATGTGGTTCTTATGCGCCCGCATCTCGAAGGCATCCTCGCAATCATGAATGTCAGTCGAATGTCGGTCAATCGAATCTGGTTCAACTTTGGATGGAGCCTGGTCTACAACACGTTTGCAATTCTGCTCGCAGCAGGCGCCTTTGTCAATGCCAGGATTCCGCCCGAGTTTGCCGGTCTGGGTGAGCTCGTCAGCGTTCTGCCCGTCATTGCTGCCGCCGTGCTCTTGCGGTGGTCAAACATCTAGATTTGACCCGAGGTGGATCACAGATACAGTGCAGCGTAGTCGAAGACGGTAAGAACAACCGCGCACGTTATTATACAAAGAAGCTTCGCTACTGCATGGGCTACCTTTTGTCTCCTTCAAACCTGGTTGGGAAGGGAGCTTCTGCGTCGAGGTTCCTCAACCATGTCACGTAACTAGTGCCTAGTGTATAATATACTATCTGTGGTTCTCCTCGTACTTTTCGGTTTGATGGTGACCATTGCCTCTAAAAATCGAGGTCCAGATAATATATTTTCTCTTGTCTACCAGTAAGTGCATCGGCCAGATCGTGTCTCTCATGAAGCTACTTAGTATCGAGTAGTTACTAGAGCTTGTTGACATGGTGATACGTACCTGATGCGCTCGGATCGTGCTCCAGGAGAGGTACTATTTGCACTACTATCGTCCGTATTTCTAAAAAAACCATAAACTGAGGATTGCTACTCTAAATAGGTAGTGCTTTGCTACTTGAAAGCTTTATTTCGAACCCAAGCCATTTTATTCCCTTGATAAACTTGTATTGCTAATGAGAAGGGAAAGTACAGACAAATCTTACAAGTAAATTAATATAATTATATTTGATTTTTTTTTTTTCAACATTGCACTACGCTAAACCTCATGTAGCAGCCAAAGACGCGCCCGCTCCTCTCAGACACCCGCGGCGCTGCTATAATTGACAGCGCTACCCCACCATCCCGCCAGCCCAAGCCAGCCCCCAAAAGCTCTCTCATCGAACCTCCTTGGCGACGCACCTGTTACTCGCTTGTCGCTTGCCTCGCCACTCATTCCTGCGGCGCATTGTCAAACCGCATCTCACATCATATACGCTTTTCTTTTTCCTCTTCCAATATCATTGCTGTTCCGCTTGGCTTCTTGCCATCTGCGCATTTGCAACATGTCGGACCACGAATTTGGAGGTGAGACGCCCTGCTCGATAAACAAGCCACTGCCCACGCATGCCACTTTTGTCGCGCCACCATGGACTTACTTCTCGTCATCTGCGATTGAGTTTTTTTTTTCTTTTTTGGTACATTTACTGATCCCGGCCTTAGGTAATGATGACCTCTCTCTGCCAAAAGGTATGTTTGTCAGCAACGCGATCGCCGCAACGGAAGAGTACCAGCACCCCCAAGCTTTGTATTTCTCTTCTTGTCGGCTCTCCAGACCCGTTCTTCGCGGCGCAACATGGCAACTGACCTGCGAATAGCTACCGTCCAAAAAATCGTCACGGAAATCTTGCCGCCTTCCGCCGGCGTGGCCTTTGCTAGGGAGAGTCGCGACCTGCTGATTGAATGCTGCGTCGAGTTCATCACCCTTATATCATCCGAGGCCAACGAGATTTCTGAAAAGGAGGCCAAGAAGACGATAGCGTGCGATCACATCACAAAGGCCCTCGAGCAGCTCGGCTTTTCTGATTATGTCCCAGCCGTCATGGAAGCGGCTGCAGAGCACAAGGAAGTGCAAAAGGTACGCGACACTCAGTCAGGAGTTTTTCCGGCGACGCGTCATATGCGCCGCTTGCCCCCCTCTATCGTGGAATTTTGCTAACAAAAAATCAGGGCCGAGAAAAAAAATCAGACAAGTTTGCAAATAGCGGCATGTCCATGGAGGAGTTGGCTCGCCTCCAAGAAGAACAGTTTGCTCAAGCCAGGCAGCGCCATGGCTAATGTATTCCTGTCTAGTTATGTGGCATTCACTTATTGTTTCAACATTCGTCTGGCGTTTATAGAGGATTTCAATTCAAGCTCGTTTTCCCACCTCCGTACCCGCCGGCTCCTTCCCTCCATCACGCGCAGTACAATGGCTCCGCTGCCTGAGACTTCAGCGCTTGTGCCACCACTCGTGTTGCGTCACTGAATGTCACTATCCACAGTAAAAACAACATCGCGTTGCACAGAGTATTCCAGCTATTATGCCAATGGCCCTTGTTTTTGACATGCGAGCACCTCTTGCGCAGGCTGAGTGCCTGTTCTCACTCCATGTCTCTTATCGATAAGGATCGCAAAATTACTGTCACCTACCGTGCCTGCTGGGCTGTGACAAGCCTTCTTCACACACCGACATCGAGCGACCAACCGAAGCGTAGGGTTTATTCTGCATTGGTTTCCATCTAGGGCTTAAGTTTGTTCCGCCACAATAGGACGACGAGGTCGTCAAAAGCACCAACAGCGCCCCCGCATCCCGCGCTGGGCTCGCTCCAAAATGGGTCAAGAAGAGTCGCGCATGGTGGACGAGTCAACTCCGCCAGAGACACTTTCCGAGCGCAGCATCACAGCCGTTGCCGACTACATCAAGAGCGGCGATGTCAAACGCATTGTTGTCATGACCGGTGCCGGGATTTCCACCGCTGCAGGAAGTAGGATGACCCCTTGAGCGTTGTGAATTCCGCCATTGACCCACCCTGCAGTTCCGGATTTCAGATCGCCAAAGACTGGGCTGTACAACAATCTTGCTCGCCTAAACTTGCCTCACGCAGAGGCAATTTTTGAAATATCGTACTTTAAAGAGAACCCTGAGCCGTTCTACGTGCTCGCCAAAGAGCTGTATCCTGGCAAATTTCACCCTACAGTCTCACATGTGTTTCTTTCGCTCTTGGCAGAAAAGGGTCTACTGCACATGCTCTTCACCCAAAACATCGACTGTCTGGAGAGAGCCGCTGGTGTACCCCCAGAAAAGATTATAGAGGCGCACGGAAGCTTTGCCACCCAACGATGCGTTGAGTGCAAGAAGGAGTTCCCTGGCGACGAGATGAAGACGCATGTCCACAATGGAGACGTCCCTCGATGCATAGACCGGAGTTGCAATGGTCTTGTCAAGCCAGACATTGTTTTTTTCGGAGAAGCCCTGCCGCGAGCGTTCTCCGAGCAGAGCCACAAGGCAGCCATGGCTGATCTCGCCCTTATCATCGGAACAAGCCTGCAGGTCTATCCCTTTGCCGGCTTACCACAGATGGTGCGGGAGTCTATTCCGCGTGTTCTATTTAACATGGAGAAAGTTGGTCAGATCGGAACTAGGTCAGACGATGTCGTGTCGCTTGGGCCTTGCGATGACGGAGTCCGCCGGCTGGCTGCCGAGCTTGGCTGGGGCGATGAGTTGGAGAAGATGTGGCGCGGCATCGTTGGCGAAGAGGAGGCTGATAGGCAACTGCGAAGCCAAAAGGAGCGCAGCAAGGAGGTCGATGAAGAGGTACAGAAGCTCACTGAGAATGTAGAGAGCGCGCTGAGAATTCATGACGAGGATTCAGCCAGCAACGAGGCGGTGGCATCCAAGTCTCGCCAATCAGAGGAAGCCGATCCCAGTGATGGCATCTTGAAAGAGAGGGCAGAGGCGGCTGCAAAGACGGAGGACGCTGCAAAAGGCCCTGAACTGCCGCCACCGATACCAGCAACCGAAAAGGATGCAGATGCGAGCGCAACAGACGAGTCAGCTGAGAAGAGCGACAGTCTTCCCAAGTCGGCCCTCTAGAACTATGAATGGAACATGCATAGCATGTGACCTACATTTCATACATGGAACATTTGCGTTGATGGCAAGGAGTCTCGTCACGCCCATGCGATCTATATAACGACAATCACGAATTGGATGAATCTTGTACACTTTCATTACACATTGCGCCTAGGCTATTCAGAATATTGAGCTTAATTCAGTAGTTGCCAAAAACCGACAAACAGCTCTCTGCGCTCCTGTAGCGCTTGCTAGTCACCATGTGTCACATACTGCGAACAACGATTGGCATGTATCCATTTCGTTAGGGATTGGCCTATACACACTCGAGTGAGTGGCGCGAAGAATGGTATCACTATTGTACACGTGATGTTTCCATCTCTTTTGACACAGTTGTAGCTCTGGAAGAGGTTGGCTTGAATGTCTTGCCAGCGTCTTCCATATGTCACACTTTACGGCTCATGAGCTCTTCCTCCAGGCTGGACTCGCCATCATGATGATCGGTCTTCGGTGTGCTCGCATGTAAGCTTCGCGAAGTTTGGGGTCGGCGTCGGATCGAATAACGCTACCGATGGACATGAAGAAACTAGTCGCGGTTAACACATGCCAGTGCGGATGAAAGCGGCCCATTACTCACCCAAACGTAGCGCCAGAAGCACCCATAAACTGTCCCAGAGTTCTGAACACTCCTTGCGATCCTGCGCCATGTCTGAAAATGCTCACCGTGCCTGCGTATTGTTAGCTTTTGTATTCGGTCCAAAGCAACTTGGCGTGGTGGCATACCGTAGATGAAGCCAATGATGACGCCGACAGCTTGAGTCTCTTATTAGTCATCGTTTGTTATAGTTCGTCCAACCAAAGATAAAACGTACTCCCTCCCATCATGGCTCCCATTTTGACTGTAAACCTATTAGTACACAGTACTGCGCAAGCGTCTTACGAATGTGTTCCTACACTTGTCAAAGTTGGACGGGCCATGCTGGCCGCCCATGGGGACGTTGGCAACAGGAGGCATCGTAGTTTCTGGTGCTATTAGACGCCGTCTCGTTCGTTGTCGGCATAGGACCCTGACGGATTCGATATTTCTACACCCACTCAACGAAGTCCCGCCAAAGCGTGTCTCCAAACCGCGGACGTTGATTGGGGAGCACGGAGCTCCGCGGATAAACTTTGTTACGGGCCGTTGGGGGCTCCTCACAGTGCTTCCTTTTTGGATGCTAAATGCACGCACTGTAGATATACCTCACGTGAAGCAAATCTGAGAAAAGAAGAATTAATAATCCAGATACGAAACCACCGGAATATCGGACGGAAGACTCCTTAACGCTGCATTGATTTTTGTTGCACATAATCTTCGATTTATTGCAGCAGGTAGCTGTGGCGTGACGTATATGCCACAAATGCCACAAGTCGATATATGCGCTGTCCACTGTGCGACGTTCAGAAGCGCTTCTGGAAGGACGGGGGTGGTGTCCAACACTGTCTTTCGCTCCGGCTCCAGCCCCCGTGTCTTTAATCAACGTCGTCAAAAATCTGTAGTCCCCCCAACTCGCTGCAATCTAGGTAAGTTTTCGAATTGTACGCGTATCGCTGTACTCGGTGATACAACCCGACGCCGAGCGCTCCGTGCAATTTTCTTCAGCTCCACGCTCTTTCCCGATCGACAGCCAATGGTTTTGACTAAGTCCTGCCCATCATAGAACAATCACCGGCGTCGTTGAATACCTCATCATCACCAAACTACAAACTGTGGAGCGCCTATCCAGTGACACGTCTGAAAAGCCCGCTGTGGCTTCGACTGAATGGTCGCTAGTCGGCTCTGGTCATAGAGCCTCACAACACGACTTGTGGCGAGAACGATCGCACGACTTGCATCGACTACTTCAATTTCACGCCAACAACGTCGGTCCTTCCTCATGACTGCAGTCGCCAATCCGCTAGCGTTCCCTCAAGTATCGCGTTCATCATGGGGTACTATTAATGGGAATAGCCCCATGAATCCAGACGAAGTGCGAGGCATGTTTGCTCCTCGCAAGAACCTCGCACGAAGCAGCTCATCATCATCGATATCCTCAGACTCCTCGAATACGTCTGTTGCCACGAACGGCTCTCAAGCAAACGGCACCCCTCTATCGAGCACATCCGACATCAGCCAATGGTCGGCCAATGGTCCGCAACGAAAACGACCGCAACCCAAGTATTCATGGCCCACGGGCAAAGGAGACATGCCGGCCGAGTTCTCTAGAGTATCCAACGGCCGACCTAATGGAATGCAGCCTCATGGCGTCATGCAGCAGTCGGCCGGCGGCGGCGGTGGTCAATCCCAAATGACACAGCAGGGCATGATGCGACCCACCGGACCAGAGCAGCCCCAAGGAGGGCAGCCTTTCCTTTACCTTCTTTCCATGAATGGCACATTTGAACGCAAGACAATCGCTGTACCTTTTCATCCGGAGAGCTTGCGGATAGGGCGTCAAACGAATCAGAAAACTTTACCGACACCCACAAACGGATTCTTTGACAGCAAGGTCCTGTCGAGACAGCACGCTGAAATTTACGCAGAGCGAAATGGCAAAATCTTCATTCGCGATGTAAAATCTTCCAACGGCACATTCGTCAATGGCACACGACTGTCCCAAGAGAATCGGGAGTCCGAACCGCACGAATTGCAGACTGCCGACCACCTTGAACTAGGCATTGATATAGTGAGCGAAGACCAAAAGACAGTTGTCCACCACAAAGTGTCAGCGAAAGTTGAGCACGCAGGATTTATGGCAGCCCCAAACAATGTTCTGGATATGAGCTTTGGCGATCTTGATCCCGCCAATGGATCAATGATGATGTCATCTGGGCAAATGCAGATGCGAGGCCGACAAGCTAGTAACAATCCTGGAATGGCCCCTAATGGGCGTATGGTTCAGAATGGAGCTGTGCCGAATCAACAGCCTAACGGCATGATGCAACAGCGGCCGTTTTTTGTTCCGCCGATTGCAACTGACCAGATCATGAAGCGCCTGGCCGCGGAGATGCGGAACGCCAAGGTCCAAGCGCAAGACTTGAGCCGGACAAATCAATTTGTTACGACGCTACTGTCGAAAGAAGACATCAAGGATCTTGAAAAGGCTGAAGCTCAAGAGGCTCCGAAGCCTTCCCCAATGATCAATGGTAACGGCATTGGGTTGAGGACAGATGGAAAGACGCGGTTCTCCGACCCCCCTGCGCCACCACCACAGCAACCGCTGCCAGAGAAGCCTGATGTACCCGGACTGAAACGTGCAGCTGGGGAGCGACCAAAATCTCGCCATACAATGTCTTCACCCATTCGGCAAGACAATGTCAGCCAAATCATTCAGTTGACAGAAGCACTCAATAATGCTAAGCGAGATATGGACACGCAAACGGCCAGAATGCGCGAGCTTGAAGCAATGCTGGATAAGGAAAGGGAAGCGAGAGCTTTGGCTGAGGAAGTGGCTATGCGTCTCGAGGAATCGGCCAAGAGTCAAATGAATGGATCTGCGGCAACGTCTGCGAAGGATGGCGACGAAACACCGGCAGAAGTCTCGATCTTGGAAAGCACAAAAGAGAGTACTGAACCGTTCCTGGAAGAAAGCGAAGCGCTTCATGATGGAGCAGACGAGGTAGACAACGTTCTACAGACTCGCCTTAGCTCTATGGAAGCGCAGGTAGATGAACTCCGGAATCAGATGGAGCAGTGGAAATCACGGTGCGAAGCTGCGGAGACTGAGCGAGATGCTGGTCGGAAATCACTCGCCGAGATGGTTACCAAGTTGCGAGAAGAAGAGGCCCGCAGAGTCGCGGCCGAAGAGAAAGCTTCATCTGTTCTCCTGCAAGCGACCGAAGACGAGAGTCGCATCGGATCTGAAAAGGATGAATCACCCACTGCTACTAGCTCTGCCGCATCCAATGAAGCCGAAAATGAGAGCACCAAGGCTGGTGATTTGGAGCAACCAGAGAACCCGACAATATCAAGAACGAATACCATCACGCCTCTGAACGCGCATAGAGTGGGCTCACTGCAAGATGACAGATTCCACAGCGGGCTACCATATGCGTCGATGCTGGGTGTTGTCTTGATCGGTATGGGCATGATGGCAGTGATCAACGGATGGCAATCCCCTCCGCCGCGACTCGAGAGATAGAAGGTGCAACAGCCTTTGAGCTGAGAAACGCGAAAATGTGCTCCTGCAACAGCACAGTAATCAAATTGCACGTTGCGACGGTCGTGGCCGTCTCCCAGAATACATTTCCTCTGTTCTTTAGCGGGTTTACTCTCTTTCCTGTTTTTGTACTGGCTCCAAGTTTCATTTGAATGCTGAGCTTCCATTTGGAACTCAGCGTGGAATTCGCACTTTGCGCGGGCGCGGGACTTATGATGAGCTCGAATATTTTTTTTTCTACCACTTTGTTACGACTAGGGAAAACGAGGACGAGAATGCGGCAAGCTGGGTTGGAAGCTGACATCATATTCATTTTGTTGGGGTTTTTGCATAGCTGAGAAAGCGACCAAGGGCATGTTATTTAGCGACGTCACTTTGCAAGCCACTGTAAATACATATTATCAGTGTAATGGTTTCTGGTTGATTTCATTACGTTTACAGAGTATAATGCAATACAATATGCGCGTGGCTTCACAAAGTCTAGTTACCAGTAATAGTAGCAAGGCAAGCTCTCGTGGTTGGCTCCACATGTGTCATGACCATAATTTTGCAGATTGCCTGATTCTCTCGGTTGCACTGCTCGCGCCACGTCAACGGCCAGTCCTCCCCGAATCGATGTCCCGACAAGTATAAACCCTTTTAAATAGCCTCTTTGCCAGCCTTATCCCACCACGAACGGGCAATGCCGACCTTTCAGAGCAAAAAGTTCCGGTCCACTGGTGAGGCCAGCGCCATGGGCGCAAAGTACCGCGCCGTCATGAGCAGGCACCCGTTTCTCATGTTTGGCCTGCCGTTCCTGGCCGTCATCGTCGCCGGCTCCTTTGTCCTTACGCCGGCGACGGCGATTCGCTACGAGCGGCACGACCGCCGGGTGCGCCAAATGACGCGCGACGAGGAGCTCAACGTGCGGCGCTCGGCGCGCAAGGTGGACATGCGCGAGGAATACTATGTACGTGGAATCGGCTCAAGCAACTGCAGACACGTTTCGGGGCTAACCCATTGTGCACAGAGGTTGGCGGGTGGCAAAGACTTGGACAACTGGGAGCAGAAGCGCGTGGAACGACTGCCAGGCGAAAGCGACGGCATCCTACGATAATAAAAGACGCCGAAAAGATTCGGATATTTGTACCTTTTCGGTTGATTCGCGTGCTTGGCCTGCTATTTCAGTGACGCCGTGTAACGTTGACGAGGCTATTCACGATGCGCAGCTGAACCAAGATGGCGTTGCCTGGCAGAGCTGAAAGCAATCGGCTGGACAGCGGCCGTTCTCTGGAGCACGTCTTCTAATACAGCGGTGGCAAACCCTTGGACGTATACGTGGAAGCGCCGAAAAGGCCTCTTCCATGTGCATTATTACGTGTAAGGCCTTTTCTATGTATATTATTGCCTATATTATGGCCATTCAGCCTTTGCGGCTCCCCACAATACTGCGGTGAAACCGTACACGAGTTCAATACATGTCATTTATTGTTCCACTGCTACGCATGTATAATGTGTATGCAAACGGCATCGGGCTATGAGGTTCTGTTCCGGAGCTTCCCAGGAAAAAGTCCGTGCCCGTTCATTGCGCTAATGGATGAGGAGGGGTCATGCATCAAACAACAATACAAATGGATGTGCAGTCTCGCTGTGGATCAGACGACTGGTCCTTGGGGTCGACTACGTATATATATATATATATATACTCAGCCAAGTTTCGACACGACGACTTGTCTTCACCCACACACTATCGCTTGATTGATATAACACTGGCGATAACTTGATCATACAGATTTCTATAATACATCACTCGACATCACTCGACATCACTCGAGTTTTGTATAGATAGAATGGCTCCATTTTCCGTCCAGGGCAAGACTGCCGTCATCACCGGCGCAGGCTCAGGCAAGCAAAGACTCCCTCCGAAAAGCCTCCACCGAGCATCGGCTAACATTACTCCGCTAGGCATCAACTTTGCTTTTGCGAAGCTCCTCCTCGACAAAGGCTGTAATGTCGTTGTTGCCGACATCAAACTGCGGCCAGAGTCTGAGGCTCTGCTGAACGAGCATAGCAGCAGCTCCGGCGGAGCCCCGCGCGCCGTCTTTGTCAAGACGGATGTCACCGCATGGGAGGATCTGCGCAACATGCTCGACAAGGCCGTCTCCGAGTTTGGAAGCTTTGAAATCGTGTGTCCCGGCGCGGGCGTCTTTGAGCCGCCCACGTCCAGCTTTTGGCACCCGCCGGGCTCCGACACGAGCCGCGACTTTGTAGACGCCAACCACTACACGTCGCTGGACATTAACCTCACGCACCCGATCCGCGCGACGCAGCTGGCCCTCCAGCACTGGCTGAAGCCGGAGAATGCGGCCCAGCAGACGCCCGAGTCCCCCAAGCGCGTGGTCAACATTGCGTCCATTGCTGGCTACATGCCCGTCTTCCAATGCCCCTTGTACACGGCGACCAAGTATGGCGTGGTTGGCTTCACGCGCTCCCTGGCGGAGCTGGACGCCGCGGCGGGCATCCGCGTGAGCGCGGTGGCGCCCGGCGCCGTGAGCACGCCCATGATCAACGAGCATGCGGACGAGCTCGTCGATGCCAACACAGATGCGCTGGTGACTCCTGAAGAAGTGGCCGAGGCTATGCTGTCGCTGGTCGAGTCTGAGGACCACGCTGGCGGCACCATTCTGGAAGTCGGGGCCGCGTATACCAGAACGGTGTCGGTGTGGGATGATCCAGGCCCGCCTCAGGCACCGCGCCAGGGAACAACATTGTCCAAATTGAAGAATGTTGGGGAGAACATTACAAAGACCTTGAAAGACGGGACATGGCAGAATAAGTAGGAGAGTATCTTGAATTATTGTCTTTATGCTTTTGGATATAAGTAGGTAAAGTTGTCATGCAAGGAGGAAAAAACAATCATGGCTCGCAAACAAATGTCTTGATAAATCCCTGCGCCAGTACATGTGCTAGATAAAAAAAAAATCCCCGCCTTGCTAATAAATAGAAAAGAAGCGCTCTCTGACGGCGCTTGATTACGCCTCCATCGCGCCTTTTTCGTCTGGGTCATAATAGCAGCAAAAGATGGTCCCTCGCGTCTTCGCCCTGGCCACGGCTTCTTTGCCGCTCCACTTCAAGCCATCATCCGTCGTGCCGCTGCTGGCCGACGGCGCCTTTCCGCTGCGCACATACGCCTTATCCGGCTGTTTCGGCATCATCGCCCGCCCCTCCTCGAGGCGGGGCTGCGCCGTCACGATGCTCTCCTTGGCCGCGAACCACGCGACAGAGTCGAAGCGGTCGTCGTCCTCCTCGTCCACCACGAGGCCGTCCGACTTGCGGTGCCGCGCAAACCGCCGCGGCGTGGCGGCCGGCCTGACCTTGCGCACAAAGTCGTGGCGCCGCGGGTGGTAGCGCCGCGCGCGGGGGCTCCAAAAGTCCTGGGCCATCTCGGCGAGCTCCTCGGCGCGGATGCGCGCCAGCGCGCCGCTCGACAGGTCCAGGCCGCGCTTCCACTCGGCTAGATGCGTCGTCGCCGTCGTCGTCGAGTCTGGGCGGCGCGCGCTGGTGCTGGACGACACTTCGAGGCTGCTGCTACTGCTGTCACTGCCGACGACGACAAGGACGGAGGAGGTGAGGATGAGGGCCTGGACCTGCGCCTTGATGGCGGAATCCAGGCGCGCGCCCCAGCCAGGCAGGACGTGGTCGACGAGCCCCAAGTGGCCGGCGGCGCTGGCGCTGAGGGGCATCATCTCGCGCAGGATTCGCTTGCCGTTGTCGCCGCGGCAGCGGGCGTTGTAGGTCAGGCTGTGAAACTCGGAGCCGGCAAGACCCATGGCGCGGTAGGCGGGGTTGAAGACTACGTCCTCGCCGGCGAGAACAAAATCGCAGGCAGTAGCCAGGGCAACCCCCCCAGCGGCGGCGTTTCCTCGGACGGCGGCAATGGTCTTGATCTCGCGGCCGGGAAAGTCGTGCAGGATACTGTATACGAGGTCGTCGATGGCGTTGATGTTGAACCATGACTCGAGTGCCGGGTCTGCGGCAGATTCAATGACGTTGAGATGAATACCGTTGCTAAAGTACGAGCCCCCCATCAAGACAAGAGCTCGGACGACCTTTTCGTCGGCTACCGAAAGAACGTATTGCAGGGCCTTGAGTAACCGTCGACATTGCTTTGTGCTCATGGCGCCGTTGTAGAAATCAAAAAAGACGTAGGCAATGTGGCCGTGCTTGTCAGAAGCCGGCTCGAAATCGATCCAGATATCCTGCAGCGTGCTGCTCGTCGCCCGCGACCACTCCTCCTCCTTCTCGGGCGGCTGCCGTCCGCGCATCGACACCACGCGCTGCAGGTTGCGGTATCCCATGCTGTGCTCCGAGAGCTCGGCGAGGCCCTGCACGGCGGGCACCTTGGGCCACAGCGACGCGTCCGTCTTGGCCTTGACGCGGCGGACGTGCGTGATCCAGACGCCCTTGCCGTCGCAGGTGGCGATGCAGACGGCGTCGTCGCGGCTCGCAATGACGGAGCCGGGCGCCGACCCGGCGGCCTGCCTGCCGCTGTCGACGACGCCGCCGTACAGGTACAGCTTGGGCCCGAACAGGCTGCTGAGGCAGCCGGGCTGCGAGTCGGCGCATCGTATCCGGCGGGAGATTTCGACGGCGTCGTGGATTCGCGGGTCAAAGTCGCGGTCCGCGGCGCGCAGGAGCGGTCGGTGCCGCGTCGTGCCGCCCTGGAAGGACTGGCCGGTGGTCACGGAGAGCTGGGCAAAGACGGGGTGGGCGACGAGGCTCGGGTCCACGGCGGCCTTGCTTGAGCGCTCGGTGGTGGTGATGCCCTTTCCGGCGGCACCGATACGGGCCGGCGGTGGTGAGGCGGATCTGTGAGCGGTGGCGTGTCTCGCCTCGGCGGCGATGGTGATGCGGTCTACTGCCTTCAGGACCGCGGTGATGGCGGCGCGAGTGACTGGTCCTCTGTAGAGGCTGGATTTTGTAATGTGCGGCTGGTCAATGTCGACGGCAAACTGCTCAAACGCCCATACCGGGCCCATGTCAAAGTCGGCCGTGGCTTGCAGAACGGTGACACCCCAGTACGGGCGGCCGTGCTCGCTCAGTGACTTGCGTTGGACGAGTGTCCTGCTATCCGGCTCTGTCCCGTCGTCCCCCATGAGAAGCCAGTCCAGAGCGCTGGGGCCGGCATCGCCCGGCGGCCCAGGGTGGACGATGAGGGTGAGGTAGTTGTTGTATACTTGGGCGGGCACGAATGTCGTGAGAAACGGGCAGATGATGAGATCGGGCTGGACAAGCTCGGCAGCCTCAACCATGAGCTCCTCGGACAAGGCATATTCAATCGTCACGTAGTGCTGTTCGGAGAGCGCCAGGTACGCCCGCTGCGATAACGAGTTGAAGGCAGTACAGAAGAAGAGAATCTTCATCTTGCCTGGCTTGGGTGTAAGTAGTCAACCCGAAAGGATAGAGACGGTTCTTTACTAGTCGAGCTGTGCTCTGATAAGATCTGAGAGGAATCAAGTATATTTGAGACGAGACGAGATACATGGAACTGGCATTTATTACATATGATTGAGTAGTTACGACCTGGCTCTCCCCCTTTATCACATCAATCACTTGTCTGATTTCTGGGGTTGTATCTGTCAGGCCATGTATACTGTGAGCGTTTCCTCATTGGCAGTCACCCCACGACGCACAGACGCGCCATTACTGCTGTGGCGGGCAGACCTGGGCTAGCTAGCCCACTGTTGAATGATAAAAAGCGGCAAAAAAAAAAAAAGATTTGCAAATCTATTTAGTCGAATCCGGGTCAACGGCGCGGAGCAGCGAAAGAGGTGGCGCCCTTACACTAGGCAAATTTGGTGGATCGGAAAAGACGTCGAACGGGAGTTGACAGGAGAGGGTCAGAGCGCAGACTCGATTTTTCAATCTCGCCTGGGCTGATCTCCCTTTAGCTGAAATGGAGCCCCCTCCCCCGGGGTAATGACTCTGGTCGACGACTAGCAAGTCTCTAAAGTTAGCATCACCACGGCGTGCGCGGGTGGTGAGTTCTGGAACCAAGTCTCGCAACACCTGTTTTCGCACAGGCCGCGCTGAAGGAAAAAAAAGGGTGCCATTATGTTGTCTTCAGGATAGCCTCAATTAATAGCCCAGGTTGGCTGGATCGGCTCGGGTTCTTGAATCTGTTCTGTAAACGCTCATCAATGCTGTGCCAGCCCTCGCCAGGCGCGTCGTCCACTTGTTTCTTTTTTGGCTTCCTGGTTGCCTGCTGTTTCCCCAAGAAAAGCGATGAAGCTTCTGCCGGTGCAGTGGCACGAATCGTCGACCGCGCCGACGAATACGGCGAATTTCGCGCCGTCTGGCCAGTCCCAAACTCTGAAAAAGCCAACCTTGTCCCTGTAGTTTGGTAACGCCTCAAAGCGCCACCGCCTCGTCAAATTGATGATTGGAGGATGTGCACGGGCAAGCGTAGACCTGACAGAAACCCTGCCTAGTCGTCGGATCATTTGGCCAACCGCGTCTCCCAGAAAAGTGCCTCGGAAATTTTGCCCCGTCACTCGTCGTAGTATCCGTGATGGATTCAAAAGACATCAGAAAGCGGTTACGTGATCTGGTACAAGAGCCAATGACGATCAAGGATGCGCCTTTTGACTGTCCCGTACTACTGTAGCACGAATCCATCGCCTCGTGTACTAATTACAGCCGGATTTGCGCAATAGGAAGAGAATTATGTGATGTGTAGAGTTCTGAGTGGAGCTTGCAGCCAAGTATACGTAGTGATAAGAGGGAGGATGTGAGACAAAAGGAAACAATGCAACATATGGCTCGGACTCTTCTCTTTGTACTTGCTTCAACCCAGCCCATCCCAAAACAAAGCCTTGTCAGTTCCTAAGACGTGAAAAAAGAAACGCGTGTGTGCCTCGGCCAGGCCTACCTTGCGCAGCTGATACAACTCAACAGGGAAATGGGAAGCTCGGAAAAGCAGGTCCGAGTTTTGGCTCTTGTCGAATGCGACGCAAGATGGTAATGTGCAAAAACACTTGAGCCAGCAATGACTAGGCCGACTGCCTGTGAAAGGGGGCTTCTGATGTTTAAAGTTTTAGAGAAGCAAAGCCTACCCCAAAGTATTGAATTCAAAGTCACGCAACTCTTCACGCCATCTCTCGAGCCGGCCCCGCTTGCAGGCGGCTAACGACGAATAAAGACGTGCAACGGTCTTTCGTGGAGCTCCAGTACACCGGCAAGACGCTTGAGCCGATTTGCATCACTTGCCCGTCCCGTATGGTTATATGTCTACCAACGGCTCTTTGGCGAGCTCTGGCCGTTGGGCCGTGATCTTGAGTTTTTTCGAGTCTTATCAATCAAGGTTTGGCAGAGGCAAGAACAGAAAAGTTTTGCGGAAACTCAAGTCGTAGAGACAGTTTCCCCATGGATGGAATTTAGACCATGGCGTATATATCCTTTGTAGCCTATGTACTTGATAGGCCTACGCGATGTGCTCCACTAGTTACTTTGTTAGTTGCAGACGGCAGAGCCTACGGAGCAAGTAACTTAATTACCATCCAAGTCCTTCACGGCGCTTTCGGGAACCAGAATATTATAACAAGGCATTATATCTCGACTCCGGAACTTGTGCCTCAAGTATAGTACGACCAACACTTTTCGAGTCTCAAAGGCCGGCAGGGCCGGATTTCAGCCAGTGTGGCACAAGATGGGAGTACGAAAAAGGACTTGTCACAGTTCGTCTTCACGTCACTTGTTCTGTCTGTTACATCATGGTCTCTTCTAGGCTTCGGAAACCACGCTTTTCACCTCCTGGTAGATGGTCACCTTTGTCAGCCGCCGCTTCGACGTGACTCTTTTTTCCCTATTAAAGAAGAGAAGACACCGTACTACGATCCCAGCCTGTTCTACCAAGTGCATCTCCTCCAAGTACCCAACGCACGCCATCAGCTTTGCGAAGAATCTCGGCTACGGGATCAAGATCTACTGTATGGTTGGCTTGAGATTTGCACCAGTTTAGTCGTCTACCTATTCCAAAGATATCGTAATGGTACCTACCTACCATTCCGTCAAATACGCTGCTTCGCGTGAAAACCACCTCGCGATGAAGAGTAAAGCCGCCGCCCGCGATGGGCGGAGAGGTGTGGCGGAGAATGAGCTCGCAATATGAGCAGATAGCCAAGAAACGCAATGTGCATGAGGGGTGGCTTTCTACATGTTCATTCTACGGCGTTTCACTGTCCGAGGCCTGACTAAACATCATCACCTTTGCCTTGTTTTCGAGTATTCTTCGAGTCGTTACGGCTGTACTGTCGTAGATTTATTGGCAATCTCATATCTGTAGTTAATTCTCATATTATAAGTTCGAATTGTCGTCCAAGACCTCTACTATCTGCATTCAGAATGCCAGAGTACTCACACAGGCACTCTGCTGGTCATCCGAACTGTGCTGATTCGGTGCTAGATTCGAACCGACAATGTCATGAACAAGTTCAAAGATTTGAGTCTCCCCGAAAAAGACGCGATAAAAGTACTAATGCCCACTACCTCAAGGGTTGCAAATGATCGGGTCATTTATTCGGCACGAAATAATCATGGTCAGCTTCTTCAGCCCACTGTGTCATTCGAATCCTCGATTTCGGTCTTTCTGTATCAGGTTGTATCAGGCAATACTATCAACAGTGAATGTATTCGGGCAGAAGCCTTCCGCGCCCCAGAGGTCGTCCTTGATACAGACTGCACGTACAGCGCCGGCATATGGAGTCTAGGAGTCATGATATGTTCGCGTCCTATACGCGTCATCTCTTCTTCACATCATCCAGTATTGTTTCGGTAGGCGCTTTTATTCGCTGAGCCAATTTCCCGTGTACAAGCTGTGCGATCTGTTGGAAGGGCAGAAGCTCCCCGTTCATCCTCAGGATGACCAGCCCGCGACTTGACACAACTCGAGCAGACTTCTGCCCTTCTGGGGTCGCCACCAGAGCAACTACTACAGTCTGGAAAACGGACAATCATGTCTTATCAGTACCACGGCTAGTTTATCAGGTATCATTCAATGCTTTACTGATACTCTGCAGTACTCTCAAAACCGCAAATGATCACTTCTGAAGGGTTGAGCTTTGAGCAACAGTCAAGCCCTCGGATGACAGGGAAAAGCAAGGCAGGTTTAATTTTGCGAAAATGATGATCAGATCTCCAGAGTACAGAAGTGTAGCTAAAGAGCTACCACTTGATCCGTAGCTTTACACAGAGACCTAGTAATTGCAGAAGCCCGGTGCATTCTTCTCTCAAGAAAATATGGGATAATTATGCTGGGTACCATATCAGTGTCTCCTGAGCCGCTCTTTCTACACCTCACTAGACATTGTTAAGTACTTGAAGCTATCGTCATCATCTGCAGGAGACCGCGCTTGCATGTGTCTGTGAGCTCGTATTATCCAGCCTCTAGGCTGGTGTCCTACATCGGTGCCCTCTCCCATGAGCATCAACATGGTGCAACCACTGCTGTATAAATAGCTGCTGTCGTTTCTCTTTCTAGATTCTTATATACTACATCTCAATGAGCATTAGACTTCCTCCGTTAAAAGTGTAGTTGTTATGGTAGCACTCACCTACACGGCGCAGCAAAATTCCATGCATCGCCGCGAAGAGTACACGGGAGCAGTGAAAGGCAGCCCCTGGAGACTCGCGCCACGACTCAGCCCGCGAATAACGACATGTTCTATACATTATCAGGAAATCAATGTTTCAGAAACCGTTTCTGCCAAGTAGACACGGAAACTCCAGCCGCATTACACAAGCCGAAAAACGAAGCGACGTTGGAGATGTACTGCATCAACACAGAAACATTGCTGATCAACGGTATAAATAAATCTTACAGTTCTTCTTCATAAGTTCTGGCTTGCTGTATGGATTTTCCCATGGCAATGTATTTACGTTGACGCACCATTGAAGTGTTTTGCACAAGCCATGCCGGTTGGCAGGCACCAAGTCGTCGGTCACTGGAGCACATCAGCGGCCACTTAGCACCTGTACTTTCTTGAATCCCAAGTACATGTACAACTGATTGCCGTATATCCATTAGTTATTGGAGCCACCATCTGCAGGCCGTCCAAATCAGCTTTCTCGCTGCTGGCGGGACTCTTGCATGTCCTAGAAACCAAACCTGTGGCGAATCAAGCAGAAGACAAAGCAACGAAATCACACGGCAGGGCACGAGCTAAAGCAAAGACCTGATGAATGTGTGTATGAAGGAGCGAGAAAGAGAGGCTATCTAGGGAGAGAGTGGCGGCTGAAGAGGGGCTGGCTGGCTGACTCAGCTAGCCGGGGCGTGCCTGCCAACAAAACCAGAAGATCAAAGATGCAGACCTCAGCGCCAGAAGACTAACAGGTACGGATCTACATGAGATGTAAGAAGATTTTCCGGCTAACCACCACAGCTACCGTCCTCTTTCCAAGTGATTCTTTTTTGCGAACTCGCACCAGAACACTGGCTCCTTGCTGGCTCCTTGCGTGAAGGAGCCCACGCGTAACGTAGTACCCTGTAGATCTAAATCACACCAACAGCCCAGAATCCTACGAAGCTGAGCATGAAAGAACCTCCCAGGCTCGTTCTGTGGGCTCTATAGCCTACTTAGTGAGCATAGATGGGATTCAAGCTGAAGTGCGTGGGAACGGGCGCTCCATCCCGTCTGTGAGTGGTTTTTCATGTAAGTGGCATAATAAATACCACAAAAAAAACTTGATCTTTCCCCCGCAGTTACGACCAACATTATGCAAAAGACGCATTACACCATTCAGGATTACTAGTTCCGCACAGATGTTACCGAGCCTGGGCGTCTTAGAAAGGTATCCTAGCAAGCCGCTGTTCGGCCTGCCGTGACGACTTGGCTGAAGCCGTGTTTCAGATAGTACCGAGGGCGCGGATTTTTTGAGCGTCATGCATGCTGGAGGCTAGACCGCCTCGCATAATACTTTTCCAGTCCGTCCGTCCAACGGCCTGCCCGTGAAAGTGCAAGGGTCGCCTTGTGACTGGACAGCAGAGGCGACGACAGCCACCCCCAAATCTAGCTCCGATATAGTGCATGCATATGTTTTCGACGGGGGTTTCATCGTCAGCGGGTCGTGCATCCATCGCCAAGGCTGAGGCTGGATGTTGGCCGCCGGGTAGGCTGGGAGGGTAGGGTAGGTATATATGCCGATTGACGAAACAATAGATACACAGTACAAGTATACTCTGCGCGACTCCAGAATTCGTCTCTTACCGCTCTACCAAGCTTCCCAACTTCGCCCAGCTTTCTTACCGAACAGTCGGAGAGTAAAGTACCTGAAACGGCTGACGAATTCGGCCTCTGTTGGTTGCGCGGCACTCCCGCCACCACTGCTAGCGCCATGACCGTGCGGCACAGGCACAGTCAGGCGAGTTGTTTGCGTACATATGAGAGACACAACGTTGTCTTCAACTCTTGGAATCAATAGGCGATGATGCAATGGCTGACTCAAAGCTGGTGATTTGCGCATGTTATGGATTACTGACCTGGTGCGCCTTGGAAAAGCGATCGGGCTTTGAGGTCTGTAAGCGATTGTTAGGCGCTGTTATGCATGTTGCCTTTGGAGGTCCCACCGGTCCCGAAACTGAAGATACTGTAACTGAACATGTATTTTCTTACCATATGACTTTTTGAAGAAAGGTGAAGTTGCGGTTCGGCGTTCATGGGATGCCACCATCGTGTAAGGCAAAGATGTGTTATAAAGAGTCCCACACGTAGGACCCTGGCAAGCTACCAGACCAGTACATAGAGAGCGGAGCGATGCAACGGAGTAGGTTACCCGATTTGTATTGGCCGAACGAGCCAAGACTTGGGGACTGTCGTGGAGAGGGTTGTGGTTGGTCACCGCAGACTCGGCGCTGAGTAGGTTGGCAGACATGCAGGCAGGGTAGGTGGTTAGGTTGTCTTGTGCAGAGAAGCATGTTGGCATGGAAGGCCAGGTTAGAGTTTACCGCTAGTCCGCCTGGCTCAGCTGCGTTGATTAGCAGACCACCCCGTTGGCCGATGTATCCGCGGCTCTGAAGCCCGTACAGCAAAGAGTAGCGGTGGCTCCGATGCACTGCCAGATGGATGCAGAAATGGCATCGACGTTGAGTGGGGTCTAAACAGACATGACCGCTGAAGCTGTTCATAATCAAGATAAGAAGATTGTCGCATTGTTTTATTATTGCCGGAGTCAACCGCCGCCCGATTGCCCATTACGACAGGCGGTGCTACGGGGACGTCTTGACTGAGAGGGAGATCAATGAGGGGAGAAGATACCGGAAGCTAAGAAGAGCAGTGTATCCTGGCTTGCCTAAACTTGAAGAGCCTTCTTCTCGTTTCTAGCTTAATAATTAGAGGCAACTTGTCAGACTGTCGCGGAGAGATGCATGTGTACGACAAGGCAGCTGCCCGACACACCCCCACCATCAACGGCAAATCGGTGCCCGAAAAACTGACCAGGATGTGGAGACGGCGATTTTTCTCGTCAAGACAAATTCACCGCCAGAGGCCGTGCGTGCATGCAAGAGACCCAACAACAAGTGATTGGCGAGGCGGTGGAGGGTCGCTGCAAGGCACCGCCTGATGACCTTTTACAGACGCATCCATCCTGAATGCGCCGGTGTGTTGCAATTGCGTGCATGGCGCGAATTCTGGCCGGCGGTCTTGGACAAGGAGGGGTTGAAGGAGGGGTCGAAGGAGGGGAAATGCCCCGAGATGTAGCAGAAGCCCAGCTGCAGCGTGGCTGGGCCGGCCATGATTGGCACTCACTAACAATGCAGTAGGGAAAAGAGTGGGAAATGGCTCAATTGAGATGGACGACTTCTGCTCATCTCGGCTCTCTACTCGGATGGCCCTCAATTAATATGTTGGAGCTATAATATTGCCTTTTCTCTTTGTGGGCGGGAGATGGATTTACAATCCTCGGTCGTGCAGAGGGGGGAATCACCACTATCCACCCAACCATGGATGTACGGCGATTGGCAAAGACGATTAAGTTGGTTTGCTTAGATGACGGTATGGAACGATGCAAAGACGAACTGTACTAATTTAGCCGCCCAACACTGAGTAGAGTGCAGTGGCGCACGAGGCTGATTGGTGACCCTATTGCGACGGGAACAAAGTCAAACCCCATCGTGAAAAAGATGGAGAGCGGAGCAAATTGGTCGTGATTGCAGATGGGGCTTGTGAATGCTCGTTGACGAATTGACATGTACATACCACGCTCATTCTGTCCTGCTGACCCTTGGCTTTATGCAGGGAGGCGGCAAGCTGCATGATGGATGGACAAGGCCATGCAAGAGCTGCTTGATTATATGCAGATTGATTGTTTTGCTGTTGTCTGACCGCCACAACACACATCTGATGCGGGGTTGACGAAAGAGGCATGTTGAAGCAGAGTCAAAGAGTGTAGTATGCTTCGTTGCGCCTACAGACGGATATAGACAGATCCGTGGAAGCCATGGTCGCAACAGTCTTGGGTTGAGAGATATGCTCCGCGCTAGTTGGCTATTTTAGTGCAAGAGTTGCACTGGTAGCTGTGAGTAGTTAGTTGAATGTCGGGGTGTCTCATGTACCAAGTATGCGGTGTCCACCTGACAAAATCCTTAAGCGACAGCTAATATGCCGAAACCCTGCGTGAGAAGAAACAGATCCAACTACCAGCCGATGTTCCGATGGGTACAGGTAAATAGGCATCAAGTTAGGACACGGCCATATGACGCGATATTTGTCAAGGTGGGATAGAGGGATAGAGGGGACGAAGCAATTACAGGTGGGCCTTGAAGCTCTGCTGCCAGCTAGGAACGAGAGAAGCGACGGGGAGTTGCAAAGACAAAAAATCCAAGACACGGGGGATCTCGACTGGGACTTGGCACGGATTTGGCGGTGACGACTCACCAATGTACCACACCGTCCGCTGCAGAAAGTACGGATAAGAAGAAGAAGAGAAACAATTAAGCTAATGCATCCTGGCTCGGTTGGAAGAAGCAAGTAAAAGCCCACCTGACCGCCACAGCAATGGCGTGCGAACGAGGACGGGCAAGGCTGGTGGGTGGGCGAGCGAAATAAAGAGAGAGCCAGAGAGAGGCAAGATGATCGAGTTGAAGGGCAATCATCCGCCTCGTGCGGGGAGGCTTGGCCTACCATGACCGGATCTCCGTTTTCGTCTTTTTTAGTGATCAATTTACTAGTGAATTCGTTGATAAACTTTTGGCTAAGAAGATGGAGCTAAGTAATGTGCTAATCCAAACATTGCCAAGTATACCAGTAACTAGTTGCCAAGACTATCGGTAGCAAGGCCAAGTAATGACAGGGCCAAAGGTTAAGAGCGAAATTACAATTATTAACAATGGTCCCCGTTTGGGAGAGACATATCATATCACGCGGTAAAGGGGGTTTGTGATGACATCTCAGACGGCGAGGCCCATCTTAGCAGACAAAACGTGGGCAAAAATGAAGCGACCAAGCCAATAAAACCCTCTCTACTCGGTCGCTAGCGCAAGTCTCACCAGCTTGTCCCCCCCACTGCAACGGAGATGGCTTGGCTTGTCTGCGGGGAAACTAGGTCAGGTCAGCTGGACCAGCCATCATGTCAGGGCCAGGAACCAGAGGGCAGCACCAGGCTCAAAGCGGGCAAGCCGCGTGGTGCCTGACAACAAGGTGGGCAAATTGGGCGTCGATACTACTTTGAATATTGATTGATGATTTGATTACGAGACGAGTCGGGTGGTAAATAATCGTGAAAACGACAGATCGACTTTGACACGGGCGGTGATGCAACACTTGGCCCATTGCGGAGTAATAGTTATGGTTATGCGATGGCGATGGGAACGCCTCGCAAGCCTAATACTGGCAAACTGGGTCCCTTTCTTGTACTGTATATGCGAGACTACTGTACTGGTATATGCGAGACGGGAAAGCCCACTGCTCGAAGCCCAACTGGGCAACTGACCAAGAGGTGCGGGGTGATGAGATAGAGGTGGGCTGTGTACGTTGTTAATAATATTGATCATTTGATAACGGTCCTGAGACAGAGCGCAGCACGATTCATGGCAGTACTGTTTGTGACGACCCAAAGGCATCGCACCCTCCCTTGCGTAAGGCTCAGACCAGCATGTACATTGGACGTAGAAGCCTACGAAGAGTCTTTGGGATTGTATAGCAGCAGCGGACAAGTCGAATTAACTCAATAAAAACGATTTTTTTTTTTTTTTTTTTTTGCAGTCAAGCAAGACATGCACTGACAGGTTGCGATTTGCGATGCACTCGACCATCTCGGAACAACCTTATTACTGGTCGCTGAAGCTGCTTTCAGCCGTGCGCGCAAATTTGCTGGCGGCGTTGCCAATATTGATCCAAAATAGCCCACGGCCATGGTGCGATTCATCTCGTGTTCAAATTGACTGCAAAAGGAAACCAAATGTCACGGACAATTCTTTTTTCCTTTTTTTCCACCGCGTCTGCTTTATCGCCGCAATCCTGGTAGCGCTGGAGCTAATTTTGCATTCGTATCGGCTGACTGGTGACTGACTGGCAAGTGAATAAGTCTGCTGGCTTGTTCGGATGTCTGTGCAAAAGGAAAAAAAGCGAAGAAAAGAGGGGAAACAGACGGCTTGCGTGGATACCATGACGAAGATCGTGCTCATACTTCGCAGCAAGCCCAGGGCCAGGCACTGCAGCAGCTTGATGGCAGGGCAGGCACGGCTGCTCGTTTCACGGACGGCTAGTGCTCAGTATACGAGCAAAGAGTTGAGAGATGATCTCAGCCTTTTCCCGACATGGGTTGGTAGTCGATCAAGTCCTGGTCGCCTCATCAAGGCTTGCGTCAGCCGAAAGCTGTGACTGTTTTGGGAGAAAGATGCTCGTGTACATACCTTTGACTAGTGAGGCGCGCTAACGTCGGGAGGGTGTGCGAGTAACTCGTTTACTCGTAAGCACTTGGCACCCCAAACCGAGGCGGAATGCAATGGCTGTTTTTGGTTCAGAAAGAAGAATTTGGGGAATGGGCTCGTTGGAATCACCAAGGATTGACGGTTTCGAGATGAAACTTTTGGAACAATGACGTTGATTGCGTTGTCAAGTCTTGTCCCTGCCTGGGTATCGAGACGGTTGCGTGCCGAACAAGTCGTTTGGCCGGCTGCAGATCAACGTCATACATGCATTTAAACTTCATCCCTTCAGTGCACAGCCATCTCAACATTGGCGCATTCATCGGCCAGCAGCCAGGGGAACAGTCTGATTGCATCAACCGCAATGCGCTCTCGGAGAAATAATGGGATCCAAAAAAAAAAACAGCATCCGAGACGTGTTGGACAGGCAAAGACTCTTTGGCCTCAAACTATGAAATTTTTTCAGCTACCAATTCCCGCTATTTGTGTAAAGGCTGCGTCTGTATGTATGTATGTGCTTCGCTCATTTCCGGACTGCTCGGGGGTGCCGCGGAATCAAGGGAAGAAATTCTGTGAATTCTCGAATACAACGAGACATGATTTTCTTTTGCGTTTCTTCCATTCTGCTTAGGCAGCGGGTAGCGGAATTAATCCATGAGAGTGAGTCAGGCGACTCATACACAGCGTGAAGCGCGAGAACGTTCCCCGACTGAGTATTAAAAAGAGTATTAGATGCAACCACTTTAAAATTACTACTTTACGCGCGTACGAAATGTTTCGGAGGGGCATCTGGTGCTCATCATTTGGCATCGTCAGGTACAAGCCAGGAACGGAACGACAACTCAGACACTGTGGAACTTGGCCGAGGCCGAAAGAAGCAATGCGAAAAGAGGCTGCGGCAATGCCTACGGCTGAAGTATCAGAGTCATTGGTGAGCATGGCGGAAATTAATAGACATAATCAAGAGCCTTTTTGTGTCTTTCTGCTTTTTTTTTGTTTGATGAGAGAGAAAAGCCGCACGTCATAGTACTGGGCACGATCGTATTATCGAGGCCACTTTCACGATATAACCAGGCATTGTGACAAAAAAAGTTTACCACTTTTTTTACAGAGGAACAAGAGTACGAGGGCAACCAGGGCCAAGAAAACGAACTCCTAGGAAATAATCCACCCACGCCCCCACCCCACCGCATCGCCCTAAAACGGACCCCACTCTTTCGTTTTGCCAGCTGGGCAGCACCTTGTTGCCGGTTGCCAGTTGCCCAGCAAACAGCGCCGAAGCCGGCAAAACGCCGCAACTGGCGGACCGCCAGCAACAAACGTAGCCCATGTCGGCCAGCTGCCAGCTGCCAGTGTGTGGCCGGCAACCTGGCCGTACACTCCCCACACACCTCCTCGAGCCCCTGCTGGCAGGCAGGTTCGATTCCACACTGCAGGTGCCTGCCTGCCTGCCTGCTTGTCTTGCTGCCCTGCTGACCGCCGCGGAGCTGCTCATGTTCGCTTGGCTGCTTGGCTTGCCCATTGCTTGCAGTATGACTGATAATTAGTGCCAGCCTAGCCCAGAGCCGGCCTTGCCCAGCTGCGCTGCCCCTCCCGCCTACTGCCACGAGCCATCGTCATCCTTCTCCACTTCATCCACACCCCTCTGCGCCCCGCTGGCCCGCTGCCCACACTTCCTCGTACTCTGTAAAAGAAAGACAGACACCACGCATGCAGCCCCAACGCATATATGTAATCCTGCCTGCCCGCCTCATCCGCCGTCCATTCTTCCTGCTCGATTATTACATCAAACCATCACCAGCTTTTTATACGACTCGGAATATACCGAGGCATCACCGTGCTACATCACTCATTACCCGACTTGCAATACCGTACCGCCGGTTTAACAACCGCCACTACAAGTGCCTACCACTTACAACACTCCAACGTCATCACCACTTCTGGATTCGCTCGAACCTCTGGCTGCCGACTGATCCGCCGATACTACGGCCATCCACCAAGTAGCTCGGTATATATTTCTTGATATATACACGAGCTTCTTACCATTGCTTTCCAAGCACAAACAACACCAGAAAACCCACATACACACACAATGCACGTTCTCAACGGCTTCAGCACGAGGCGGAAGTCGCCCAAGCCTCGGGATCTGCACATTCGCAAGATTTCCTTTTCTGGCTGCTCGCTTTCTTCCGGCTGCTCTCTCGACTCTGCCTCGACAACATCGACAACCCGCGGTCCCAGCCACCACCGCTCCGACAGCGATGCCAGCTACGACCCTCTCCGACTGCACCCTATTGCCCAGCCGCCGCCGCGGCTACACGAGCGTGCCTACATTCCTTCGCCCAGGCGCCGCCAAGACGACTCTCCACGCACATTCTTCCACGACGCCGGCAACAGCAGCGGCAGCACGTGGTCAGGGTACGGCGTCAGCGTCTTCGAGTACGACGACAGCGACACCGAGGTCGACGAGGACGAGGACGCCGCCGTCGTGGAGCAGGTGCACAGCAACAGCATGCCGCCCATGACGACACCCCTCGACCATGACGACGCCGGCGATGCGTCAGAGGACGACGACTACTTCTTCATGAAGACGTTGGCCAAGCGCCCGCAAATGCCGCGCTCGCACTGGTCCGAGTCCACCATCCAGACCCTCGCCCAGCTCACACCCGCCGCCAGCAGCACCATTGCTACGCCGGCCGAGCGGCTTGAGGATCCCATTGAGCAGGCTCGCATGATGCTGCCCAACCTTGGCCGGAAGCACGATACCGTTCCAGCCCGCCCACGCATGAGGGCCATGGACAGCGTCGAGCAGCTCGTCAAGCGTGGCGGCTGGAAGCGCAAGGCTATTGTCATGGACAAGCATGAGGACATTGCTCCCGCCGAGATCTGATTTGTTCTCTCCTATACAACAGAGCACTCACATCCCCACATCTCTACACATTCACTCCGTCATACAACGCTACTCTCCTTGACAAAAAAGTCACGTTTTTTTTTTAATCTGTCTTGCAATTCACCAGCATGTTTTGGGATATTGGATATACACCACACCGGCGCATTTATACCAACTTTTTGTCGTTTTCGGGAATCAGGAATTTCACGACGGTTTATTACAGACATTGGGCCCAGCACCATGTTGAGATTATTGTTATACTCTTCTACTACTACCTAGTTTATTTACTTGTCTGTGGTTAGCAAGGCAATGAGCCTTCACAACCACTTTGATACCAGCGCGCCAGAGGCCCGCCGCAGCAAAACAATGCTACACTTTTTTTTTCCTCGTCGGATTAAAATTTTTTCTCTCGCTTCACGTATGCAATCTCGCTAATCAGGCACCGTGAATCGCGCCCTTGAGCCTAAAAACCAAGCCGTAAGTAATACCCAATAGTCGACTGCAACGACCCTTGTCCAGCTGTGGATAATGATGGTCCCCAACAGTCTACAAGATTACTCAGTAAATCGTGCGTTTTTGCTCAGCCCTGTTTTTCCCCTTTGGGCTGGGCGCCTGTGGAGTCGTCTAATTTCGCCTTGTCCGCCAAAAGAAAAAAAAAAATCGACCTGCGCAGTTATCAATTTTCTTTGCTCTTTGTTCATTTCCTCTTTTACTAATCCGTACATCAGAAAAACTATCAAGTTCACACATAAAGAAGACTCTGGATTTGATCATAGTGCCGGGGGTCCTTTGAGGCAATTACCAGTGCTGTCAAAAAGATTTGTCACCATTATCCCCTGTCAATTTCATTCTTGCAGCCATTTTTTTTTGTGGAAGTTGCTTCATGTGGACATGTCATTACTACCCGAGATTGCCATGAACTTGTACGACTCGTGTCAAACGGTCAACCAAACGATTCTCCGCGGGGTCGCCCCAAACCCGACTGACGTCGTGCACATTTATTCACGCACACAAATTCTCGTACTCGGGCGCCACGGCGTGCAAAAATAGATTAATGATGGCTCGCCCGGACCCTGTTCCGGCCCCCAACCCGGCGTATCGCGCCAAAAATTGAAATTCCTCAGCCTCGCGCGGCGTTTCCATTGGGAAATCCGAAAGAGGCAACAAATTGATCGAAATGGATACTATGCCAAGAATATATTGCATTCATTTATGGCAATGTTTTTTTTCCTCTCTCGAAAAGTCTGCATTCTTCTTCCTCTTCTGACTTTTTCTGGCAGGCAACTGTTGGTAGTGTTGTCGCTTCGTATCCCTATCAGTCACACAAATCACAACTATGCCAAAAAAGCGTGAATCCGCACTTGCCGCAGCACCTGAGGCCCCCCCCCCACTCATCCGCATTCCAAATCGGTGGCAGAATGTCTTAAACATCGTGAATGACTTCATTTTCAGGGGTACCCCTGTGGGCCGGCGTCATTCTTCGGGGGGGAGTGAAAAAAAAAAATTAAGCAGCGAAGCAGCATGTCCGAGGAAAAAAAAGCAAAGAAAAGGTGATGCGGAACAAGCTCACGCGATGGCTTTTTGCTTTTGCTTTTTTTGCTACGATTATTCGTTTAAGCTAAACAAAGACCCTTGCATACCCGAAATACACTTCCGCGCATATCGCAGGCACAACACTCGGCAAGCGGCCGAAGCCGTCTGTCCCCTGCCCGGTCACTGGGCAGTGCTGGGCGTTTCTTTGCCGGTTTCATCCTCCCCCTCAGTCGGCGGACATGGGTTCGGGGAATGGGGTTGGGACGTTTTTTCTTCTTTCTTCTTCTTCTTCTTCCATCGGAATCTTGCCGGCGCCCTCAGCCGATACCCCTCATCATCGACAGTCTTGACTACATGCGCTTACAACCGGTTGTCAGCTCAACCAGCTTTCATCTCGCCACTTCCGTCGAGGCTGAGACCTTTTCAACGTGTCATGTTTGGAAACTCGGGTCATGTCTTTCAGCCTCAAACGGGTGGCTTTTGCCTCTCGGAGGCATTCCGTCTTGTATACTATCAAACTATGCAGAACCACCCCCTACCAGTACTCACACAACACAACCAAGTACGGGGCGAGCCTCGACAGTGAAACTTTGCCATGACGGTGCCGTCTGATGTCTCTCTGTAATGTATCAGACAGTGCTTGATACTGTTAAACAAAGGCATCTCATCATATTCTGCACTTTGAGTTCATTGTGTTGAACAGATGTCAAAGATTGTGCTAACCATGTCCTCATCATCATCCGCCTCGTTTCAGAGAATACTGGCATTATTAAACTGATATCCACTCAACGTAGGATCACTTCTCGCTCTCATCCAAAGCGATACGGTCAAGAAACTTAAACGTCGCCAGCCCCTCCTTGACATTCTTCACCATGGACTCGACATCGCCGCCCACATAGACGCCAGGCCCAGCCTTGATGCCCGTCCGGTCCACGGCCTCCCTGCCCGTCCCCAGAAACCCAACCGGCTTGCCCCAGTGAAAGCTGTCCGTCACGATCCGGCTCGGCCTCCCCGGCGGATACAACGTCGACCTCGCGCCCGCGTCAAACAGCGCCGCCGTGCCGTCCGCCACAACCACCGCGTCAAACACCGTCGCGTCCGTCGCCGCCAGCGTCCTGTCCACGCCCTCGACCGTCCTCTCCCCGACCGTGCTCGCAAACACCTTGGCGGCAGCCCGCAGGCCGTCCCGGACGGCCCGGCCCTGCGCGACCGACGCGCCGGACGCACTATCGACGAGCACGCCCACGCGCAGCCCGGCAATCGTGGGCAGCGCCGCTCCGTACGCCGACATGTGCGCCGTCGTGTTGTCGTGGTAGTAATGGTCGTCGGGCGGCAGCGGCGGGTCCTGCGTGCCGAGCGCCCGGCCCACGCGCCGCGCCATGTCGTGGCTGATCTTGTTGAGCTGCGCGAGGACGTTTGCCTGGAGGACGGGCCGCAGCACGCTCAGCTCCAGCCGCAGCACGTCGATGAGCATCTGCTGCTCCGCCCTGCCGAGCGAGTTGTAAAAGAGCCGCGGCTGGCTCCAGTGGTCGGCAAAGGTC
This sequence comes from Beauveria caledonica, assembly GCA_030777785.1. Lineage (NCBI taxonomy): Eukaryota > Fungi > Ascomycota > Sordariomycetes > Hypocreales > Cordycipitaceae > Beauveria > Beauveria caledonica. Next base: position 35,143 of record JAPFSE010000265.1, on the reverse strand, counting down.
GCGGAGCGCCGCCGTCCGAGGGGCCCCGAGGCTTGGCGGCCCGGCGCGGTGAAGAAGCCGCGGCCGGTCGACTGGTCCGCCTGCTGGGGGAACCCGTTTTTGACGGTGTTGGGTGAGTCTGTGCAAAGAGACGAGTCAGCAAAGGCCACACGTTGTGTGTGAATGGGCGCCGAGGAGGGGGTGGGAAAAGGGAGAGAGGGGAAGGCTGTACAAGGGGCGGCATTTTTGTGAATAAAGACTTGGCCGGCGCCGTCGCGGTTGTTGTTGCGCACCCGTGCAATCGGTCGATTGATGGGAAGCTGCTCAAAGTTGGGACCGCCGTGGCGGTTGATCTGCGTGTCCAGGTACGAGAAGATGCGGCCTTGGAGAAGCGGATCATCGGAGAAATCGACACCGCGAACAATGTGTCCAGGTTGAAACTGCAAAGATTCAGCCAGAGTCCCCCTCGCCCGCTTCGTGCTGCACATACCATGACTTGCTCTGTTTCAGCAAAGTAATTGGCTGGGTTGGCATCCAGTCTCATCACGCCAAGAGGCCGCAAGGGAGCCAGCTCTTCGGGCAGAATCTTTGTGGGATCCAGCAAGTCAAACCCAAAGGCAAGTGCCTTGTCCTCATCGACAATCTGAACGCTGAGCTCCCATTCTGGATAGTATCCCGCCTCGATGGCATCGTAGAGGTCCTGTCGGTGAAAGTCGGCGCCTTTGCCGCTAATGTGCTGCGACTCTTCCTGGTAGAGTGACGCCAGGCCCTGCTTCGATCGCCAATGCCATTTGACCAGTTTCGAATCGCCCTTGTCCGTCACCAGACGGTATGTATGAACGCCAAAGCCATCCTTAAACCCCCCAAAAAGTTAGTTCTTGGGAATAGCAGTGTGATGGTGCTGAGCGGGGGTAACATACCATGTGTCGAAAGCTCCTCGGTACACCATGGCCAGACAATGCCCAAAAGACGGCATGCAGCGCCGTTGTCTGCTGGCTGAAAAAGTCCCAGGCAGTATCGTGTGCGGTAGACGCCTGCGGAATCTCATTCTTGGACTCGGGCTTCAGGGCGTGAACGAGGTCGGGGAACTGGATGGCGTCTTGGATAAAGAAGACGGGCGCATTATTCCCCACAATGTCAAAGTTGCCTTCGTCGGTATAGCTAAGGCAATGTGTCAGTCAGTCCGAGACCGCAGATTTGTTTGCGCGTTTTGGCACCGGGCGCACAACGTACAATCGCGTAGCAAAGCCGCGAATGTCTCGTGCCGTGTCCGTGCTGCCTCGCGATCCCAACACGGTCGAAAAGCGGACAAACATGGGCGTCTTCTTGCCCTTGGCGCCGAGAAACGACGCGGCCGTAATGTTGCCAAAGTCGTCGTGGCTTGTAAAGGTTCCGTATGCGCCGGCGCCGCGGGCATGCACTGCTCGTTCGGGCACCTACAACACATCATCATCAGCGAATGAATCTCGTTTATTTTTTTCTTCTTCCTTCGTCATGGCAGCCTGGAAAGAACTTGCACGCTCATGGTCAAAGTGAGTAATCTTCTGGCGAAAGATAAAGTCCTCGAGCAATGTCGGGCCCCGGTCGCCCGCCTTCAGGCTTTCCTGATCGCTGAAAGGGCCGCCAACGTCAGAGGTTAGGAAGCCAGAAGAGTCATCCACCTCATAGCCTTGTATGTGGCCTCGTGAGCCACCTCTGTTTGTAGTATCGGCCGATTCGTCTCTTTTCGACAAATACGCAGGATTCGCATATGGGCATTGGGCGCTCACAAGACCAATTGCACATAAAGCGCCGGCCATGGTAGTGAGTTGCACCATGATTCTAATGAAACGGTGGTTGTTGGAAGTTACAAGTGTTTACCTCACCTAACGGCTTTTGTAAGTTGAATCGTATCAGAAGCCATGTCTTTTATACTTGATTGACTTGGCCGAAGACGGGAGGTAGGTTGCACCAATCCCCCCTCAGCTGCATGTCATTCAATTTCAATTGTCTTGCTTTGCCAATCCGGCAGCCGGAGAGTCTATTCCATCCCCGGACGTTTTTGAATCATCAAGCAGCCCGTGGGATATATAGTAGTGTGGTTGCAGTTGAATATTGCAGAGACATGAGTGTCAGTGTGGCTGCTTGGCTGCTTGGCTGCATAAGACCCTGGGTTGCTTTGCTGGGGCCTGAAGCTCGGTCTGGGCATAAATAGCTCATAACCAGCTCTTCGAGTCTCCAAGTAGGACTTGAGCAAGTGTGACAGAAAGTCTATCGAGCCCCAAGATGAAAAAAAAAAAAAGACAATTTCATGCTGCTCCTATGCCTGGAAAGATGTAGGCAAGTCGGTCCAAGGTGTAGATGAACTGAAAAATAACATCATTCATGTGTCGACGTCGCAGAATCGCTGCACAGTTAGTGTCTCGATTCAATAGTGTATGCCAAGACGAACGTCTGGGAATAGTCAACATCTCTGCCAATATAAATACTTCTTCAGCTATCTGGGGGTGGAGAGCTCTTGGCATCATCACGGCTGATGCATGCCTTCGTCCGTTCAAGCTAGCGCCAGCCTGTTCCAAGAACAATCTACCCGCCGCCCATGTTCATCAATTCCCAGCTCACGGCGCCCTCCTTCTCGTTCCCAGCCCAGTCATACCCGGCTTTCGATCCGCTCTGGCCTGCATGGCACGCACCAATCACGAGCACCGTATTGGCAACCTCTGCGGAGGTGGTCATTCATCAAGAGGGCAACAACATTTCGTAAACCGACTGCCGACTTTTTAGGGATCAAGCATCAGTGGTATTTGCTTGCCAAGGGGGAAAAAAGGCACGGCAGTATTGGTGCATGTTGAGGCTGGCATGTCTAACCAGCAGAGGATGAAAAGTGACACCTGGGAGAGACTGTGTGACAAATAACTTTATCAGCCTATCACACGTCGGGGTCCGGAAGAGGCGTTCAATATTTGCGTTTTGTCTTTCCGACAGGAGCACCACCAGAAATCCTTCAACACTTCCCCGCAAAGGCTCGCCCATGTAAAAAGTATTTCCGTTCGCCAGCTGAAAGTGTCTCCAGCATATCGTGCATACTGTAAATACTCACGGTATGTGAGGTGAGTCGTCCCTCCCAGAATCTATTCACTGCCCAATTGCAGACCAGAGCAACTATGGCTTGGCGCATGGCACCATGTCTTCCCGCCTGCATCGTTCCTCAACTTCCACAAACTTGTTAAACTGAAATCGTTGCATCCTATATTTCGTCGACTACCCCGTTCCCGATAGCCCGTATCCTACATGGTAAATTCATCCATAATATGTGCACATAGTCAGAAGACCACAAACTTTGTTCCCCGTCATGGCATATCTAGTACCAAACACGCTTAGACCATGGTACCGGCCCGTCACTAACAGAAAGGCGCTTCAATTCATCCCTAATCAGTTGGCGGCGCTCCACTGCATCGACGGGCACTTTGCTCTTCGCCCAGGGGTCTGGGTTCTCCACCGCCCACGACTGCTGCGTGACTTTGCTCTGAATCTCCTGCAGCATCTTTCGCTGCTGCTGCGTCGCCTTGTTCATTTCCTCTTCCTGGCTGGCGCGCGTCTCTTCGGTGAGCTCCGGCCGCGGCTCCGGGTTCGTCGACTCGCGGACCTCAATGTGCTGTCGCTGCAGGCGCGCCTCCTCCTTGGCCTCGCTCTCGTAAAAGACAATGGAGCCGTCCTCGAGCTCGGTGATGCGCGCCTTGAAGCGCTCTGGTAGATGGGGCTTCGTCACGGGCCGGTGCCGTGGTCGGATTGCTTCGCGCAAATCGTTGACTGTGCGCTGCTGGATCACATAGCCGCTGAGGAAAAGCGCCAAAGTACACAAGAAGACTGCAAAGCACCGTGGGTTAGTAGCTACTGTTTGTTGCATACCCGTACCGAAGCCCTGCTTCCGTGCTGCAGGTATGTGGTTGGATGGAATGCGACTCACTGACAATGCCCGTCAAGAAGATCGAGACTTGAGACGAAGTAAGTAAAACTCTCTTCATTTTGTCATGTAGGCGCGAGATCAACAGAAAATGCAAGTGAGATATGGATTGAAAAAGAGTAGAAATTGCAAACTTGGTAAATCATAAATGCATAGATCGACTCATTTCTGTCCATATTCCTTGGACAACTGATCAACTCCAACCTAGTGGCGTCACCGGCCCCCGTTGGCACAGCAACAATCTAATCGCCCCCAGCGCAACTTTTCTAAAGTCCATCTAACCTTCACCTCAAACCGCGCCGCGATTGCAATTCAATCTTGCCTAAACACAGCCAATAGTCGACACCGTGCAAAAGAACCTGTGGCCCGCCAACTTTGCTCCGACATGTCCAAACCCGATACGATCCAGGCCGATGCGCGGCGCTTCCTCGACGAGCGCGGCAGCAACGTCGGCCTCGCGCCCAACGGCCTGAACCCCGCCAACATTATGGAAAAGGCTGTCAAGGACCGCATCACCGACAGCTACTTTTACAAGGAGCAGTGCTTCGCGCTCAACGAGGCCGACATTGTCGACCGCGTCGTCGAGCACGTGCGCTTCATCGGCGGCACGTCGGGCATGACGCAGAAGCCGAGCCCGTTTCTGTGCCTGGCGTTTAAGCTGCTGGAGCTGTCGCCGTCCGACGCCGTGCTGGCCGAGTACCTGGCGTACGGCGGCGAGCACTTCAAGTACCTGCGCGCGCTCGCCTGCTTCTACCTGCGCCTCACGCGCCAGGCCAAGGACGTGTACGAGACGCTGGAGCCGTTCCTCGCGGACCGCCGCAAGCTGCGCCGCAAGGGCCGCGAACGCACGACGCTGACGTACATGGACGATTTCGTGGATGACTTGCTCACAAAGGACCGCGTGTGCGCGACGAGTTTGTGGAAGATGCCGAAGCGCGAGATTTTGGAGGACTTGGAGGTGCTGGAGCCGCGTGTCAGCCCCCTCGGTGACTTGGAAGACTTGCTCGAAGAGGAGGATGAGGGGGGCGAGGACGAGGGCAGGGCTTCAGATAATGACAGGAATGGTCGCGAGGAATCGGGTGAAATTTCGGATCGCGACGGCATGGATATTGACAGGGAGGACCGCAGAAGCGACAGCCGAAGCCCTTGAAAAGGGTGCACGCATTCTACACACCAACAGGCACATACACAAAGGCTCCCGCACTAAAATCACCTCGCACATAAATGGCCCCAGAGGACCAGAAACCGGGTGACAATAGGACGGGTGGCCGTAGCCAACTGCTACAGACCCCGCGGCATGCCAGAGCAAACATCAAACTAGATTCAGTCTCTGAGAATTTGTGAGCTCCCCACCAGAGCCTTCCAGATTTAAAAGATATATACAATATAATATACATGCTCAATCAAGAGCTCATCACCCCCTTCAGTTTGCTTGCCATGCTCAACAACCTTTGGTCATCCCAGTACTGCGCAATCAGCTGCATGCCAACAGGCAAACGACCCTGCTCGGGCCATACCGGCACACTGACAGCAGGCAAGCCGGCCAAGCTTGCAGGTACAGTAAAAACATCATTTGTATAGGCATCAACACTGCTCTTTGTCTCTAGATCCTTCAGCTCGGGTGGGAATGCTGGGGCGGTAGGACAGAGGAGAAAGTCGACTTGCACAGGTCCTCGTTTGTCTGCAAGCTCCAGGTCGGCCGACATCTCACTGAGATCAAACTGACGTGGCTCATAGAGAGGGTTCTCGAGGCTGAATATCTTGTCGAAATCTTGCTGCACACGCCGGCGGACCTTTTGCGCTTGTATGAAGTAGTTGTCAATCGCTTCTGAGCTCAAGCTATATGTGCCGAGAAGGATGCGGCGTTTCACTTCCTCTCCAAATCCTGATCCACGAGCTTCAGAGTAGAGTGTGTCGCCTGTGGCATCTCCATTCTCGCCGCGCACTCCATAGCGCACGCCGTCGTATTTGGCCAAGTTTGACGATGCTTCGGCCGGAGCGAGGACGTAGTAGGCACAGAGAGCTTCTTTGGTAGATGGAAGTGACACAGAAACTATCCGAGCACCTTGAGCTTCTAATTTGGCAGCCGTGGATGCCCAAGTTTCGCGAACTACAGGGTCAAGTTCTTCTATGTTGTATTCCGCCGGGATACCAATTGTAACATCGCGCATCAGAGGCAGCTGAGAGGGCAATGCCTGAGCGCACCTTTGCCTCGTTTTTGAACTTAACGATGTAGGATCATTCGGGTCGTGCTCCATATGAAGGCCCGTGTTGAAGACAACATCCTGTATCGCGACTACGTCGTTGGCCAGGATGCCGACAGTGTCCAGTGAATTGGCATACGGGACCACCCCGAATCTCGACAGCATACCATAGCTGGGCTTGTATCCTACCACCCCTATATAAGCGGCTGGTAATCTGACAGAGCCGCCTGTATCGGTGCCCAACGCAATGTCTGCCTCGCCGAGCTGCACTGCGACGGCGCTCCCACCAGAGCTACCCCCAGCGGATAGCTGTTCGCCTTCCGAAAGCGGGTTGAAGACTGCTCCGTGCACAGAGTTCGTGGAATGCGATCCCATACCGAATTCGTCCATGTTTGTTTTTCCGACAACACTGGCGCCTCGAGCGCGGAGCTGCGTCACAATGGTCGCCTCGAAGGGTGAAGCGTGCGTACCGAGTATGCCAGAGGCGCATTGCGTTGGGAGACCGGCCGTCGCGATGTTGTCTTTGACTGCTAGTCGGAGTTTCGCATTGGTCTGGTTTAATGACGTCCCATCTATGCAATGCTTGTCAGCAGTGGCTTTGTAGCTTACGGGCTCTGTTGCGTACCAAGGGAAACAAAGTGGTTGCAGGCGCTCAGGTGCACAGCTCGTGACGACATAATGGAGCGTCGCAGGTTCGGTGACTTCGCTGGTAATCTTCCCTTTACACTGGCAGGCCATTTTGGCAAGCGGCGCAGCGTTGCGACCGTCATGATTGCCCTGCGACCGTTGGTTTCGAAAGAGTTCAGTTGCTGCGACAGCCTTTGCAGCAGAATCTCCCAGTTCCGCTATGGTGCGGAACTCCACCGCTGGAGCTCTACAATTTCAGCGCGCCAATGGTTCCACGTTAGGCAGCCAGACCTCTGAGTTTCACCACGCGCTACATCTCGGCGCACAAAGTGCACATTCCTTGCAACCTGTAGAAATTGCGCGATCGCTTCTTTCCGAGGCCGGCATATATGTCTTTCAAGCGCGAGTATGAGGAGGCGGACGAGTCGGGGCCGTCGGAGCCAGAGCAGAAGCGCGCGCGGAAGGCGCGACCAAAGCAGAGCTCATCGGTAGATCCCAACTCTGGCCAAAAATATGTTTTTGCCAAGTATCACAACGCAACGACTATTCCTGTCGGAGAAGAATCTGATTTTGAGGATGATACCGACGCAATGGCATATCTGATGTCTGTAAGGTGCGTAGTAGTCTTTCGCCCATTACAGGTTCCAGCTAATTTGGCGGCGTAACTCCAGAACTCAAGCATCCGGGATACCACATGTTCTTGCGGCGCCCAAAAGGCAAATTGGGCCGCAGCTACCAACCGACTTTGTCAAAATCAAACAAGAGGGATCGGATGATGGCGAGATCAAGGTCGAAGAGGACGATCAAGTCGATAGAAGCATCTACAGCACTGGTATCAGCGACACCGGGGGCTTCTACGAAGACGGCGCATATATCGGCCGAGATTACTATTGGGATGATGACGAGGGCAGCGATAACTGGGACGAGGCTGAGGACGAAGACAAAGAGGTTTCAGAAGCAGCCGTGTTGGAGGCATACTCTAGTGCTATCATGCATCAGTATCACCGCCTGCGTGCGATCCTGAACAGACCTCCCCCAGTGGATGCAGCTAAGCGCATCACGTCTTCACAAGCCACGCATGCCGCTACCTTCGGTCCGGGGTCGACGGCCATTAAAGTCTGGCCACCGCTCCTTCGCAATACAGACCCTACTCCACTGCAGGTATCCCTCATGTCAAAAGACACCGTCATCAGGATACTGCGCCTCATGCTTGGAGGGAAATTCCTGCGCCGTGGCTACCCACTGCCCGAGCGCACCAGCCGTTGGATATGGGCTCTACTGGCAAGGCTACCAGAGCGGGGAGAGCTCAATCACTCAGAAATCGGATGGGTGCGGGACCTTGGTCGAAGAGCTGTGCTGCTGGGTAGAAGTCTTTCTGAAATGGCTGCGCTCCGCGAAGAGCTTGCAGAGGGAGGGCTAGGGGTGAATGATGCTGTGGACGCTAGTAGCAGCGATGACGAGGTCGTTGCGGATGAGCTTGATTGCTTGGAAGAGGATGGTGCTCCGAATGGAGATGAGCCTGAAAAGATGAATGACAACCCAGATCAAGGTGCGGGTAAAGAAGGCACTGAAGCGGCGGAGGAGGGGGAAGATGACGTGGCAATGGATCTCGAGTCTGACTCTGATGAGGGAGAAATCCGTGAGGAGAGAGAGGAGAAATCCTCTGAGAAAGACGAATCATTGGAAGCCGCAAAAGTCGCATTTCTCGCTCGACTGGAAGTACAAGCGTCTGATGACGAAGACGACGACGAGGAACTTGATGCCGTTCGGGAGCGATCTCGAATGAACATGCGTGCGACGCTCAATATGATACTAACAATCACCGGCGAGTTTTATGGTCAAAGAGATCTGCTCGAATTCCGGGAGCCATTTATCGGCATGTAACATGACGGGAGCTTGTATTTGCTGCAGAACCTTGCTGTATTACAGTCTACTTAACTAAGATACCCTGGCGGAGAGCCAAAACACATTTCTAATTGAACCCAAAGTGGAAAACCAAACGTTATAACCACTTGCGCGATATCTACCGCCGTTCTGGATACGCAAGTCCCAACGCCGTGCGCCCTCAAAAGGAAGAAAAGAGAAAAAGCAAAAGTCTATCATCTTACAAAGTTTCCGACGTAGCGTACATCTCGATACTCCTCGGCTTTGTCGCCCTTAAATGACCATGGTCAGGTCTTGCTCGTCGTCGAAGACCAGGAACTCGGCCTCTTCAAAGTCTTGGGCAACCGTCCTATTTTCCTGACCAACGTTTCTGTAGGAGGTACCCTTCTTCATGCGAGAGTGAGGGACGGCCAGAAGGCGCGCATTGCCACGGCTTCCGGGGCTGAGCTCGCCATTGAACTGCTGAACATCCTCGTTATCATCGTAGATGCGCTTACGGGAGGGCGTGGCGGTCTCGTTGCCATCGACCGTCTCTTGGGACATGGTCAATTCGGGGACGGCATCCTCGTCCGGAACGTCGTCGTGCGCAAAAGCGGGCTGCGACTCGAACCCTCCCACCTTGTTGATTCCGCAAAACGGGAGGAGCTCTCGCGAGGCAACCCTGGTGCTACTGCGGACCTTGGGAGCGTTGGGGGTCGAATTGTCGGTCCACAGCTTGAAGGCGCTGGGGCCCTCGGTCTTGTAGCCTTCGGGCACAGACTTGCGAACGCGCATGCCGACGCTCAGCAGGTTCGACTGGACATTAGCCGGCAGCGCGGGCTGCTGGCGTGCGGTCTCGGCGACCGGCGCACCAGACTGCGCGCCGAAGAACGAGGTAATTTGGCGCTGGGACGGGTCCGCCGCGGCACCGGCAAAGGGGCGCTTTACCCGGGCAGTGCTGGACATGCTGATATGGTTGAGTGCGGTTGTGCTGAGAATGGGATCGGTTTTTCGTCGTAGCTGGCCAGCAGCAACAGCGGCGATGACTTTTTATCGTGTCAATGGGGGAGATGAGGTGTCAATCAAGCCTTTCGGACCTGATGCGGGCTGTGGTGTGACAAAGGAGACTGCGTAAATCGAGATGATGAAGTTCAAGTATCGCTGACGAAAATGCAAGACTTGTTGAAAAAAGAAAGAAACCAGCAATGAGTGGAGAGGGGTCTGAGAGGGGTGACAAGAATGTTGCGTCACAGATGCAGGGCCGGGTTTCTGGGAATGATTGCGGCCGAAACAGGGTCAACGAGGAAGGGTTCAGTCTTTGACCCTGGTAAAATCCCGGTTGCAGCAAAGGGAGGAACTGGGTTGCTGGGGTGAGAAAAAGCGGGTCTTTTTGTCAGCATGCTAGACGCGTTCCAGTCGCGACTTTCGCGTAAAGTGGTTCCGTCTTCCAATCATCACGAGCTGCATTGTAAGCCAGGCCGAACTCCAATCATTATGCAACTCATTCGTCAGAAATGAGCAAGAAATGATGGTATTACTTGCTGTTTGTGCAGTCCATCAGCTCATTCTCAATGCACGCACATCTCTTCTTTGATTTTCTCACGAGTCGCCATCAACACCATGCCTCGCCACCCTAGTTTCAATTCAATGCCCCCCCAAAGCCAGAGTTATTTTCATAATCGTACTGCTTCACCCGTCGTGCTCGCTTTGAGTCAGCTTCGTGAGTCTGCAGCTTCGTGAGTCTCCTGCACCAGCAGTTGCTTTCCACCCCCGACTCGCATGATGTAGCGTGGATTGGAGCAGTATACCACGATTACTTTTCGAAATACATTCTGCTAAACGCACCGGCAGCCCCCATTCGTCGGAAAGTCATGGGCTCCCGGGTGCCTACGTTTTCCGCATGTCGTTGGAGAAACTTGCTTGCGGAACCGAGCTGGAGCTGGCGTCACGTACGGCCGATAAAATAAAAGCTTCAAACACGACGCAGAGATGACAGAATCCCAAGTCTCACATCATTGACGCATGTACTTAAAGACCGGCGTAAACTACATGGCACTAACAGTCGTGCTCAACCGCCGGCACGCTGCCCTTGACGCCCAGGTCCGTCTTGAGCACCCGCCCAAAGACCTCAAGCAGCACCTCGAAGCACACCTTCGTCACCGCCGGGTCGTAACGGCCCTTGCTCAGCTCGTCCCGGATAAACGCGTGCTGCGCCCACGCAAACTCGTGGAAGCTGGCGACGACGCCGGCCGCGCGCATCTTGGCGCGGATCAGGTCACGGCCCGCGTCCGGCACGTGCGTATCCTTGACGCCAAAGATCATGGCGACTTCGCCCTTGAAGCGGTCAAAATGGTCGAGTGTGTGGATGCTGTCGGGCGGCGCCTCGGCAGACGTGTTAGCGCTGGAATGGGGGCCGAGCGTGCGGCTGTGGATGTCGGTGGCAAAGTAGGAGACGCAGGCGGTGATGCGGGGGTCAAGCTGAAGGGAGGCAATTATTAGCAGTCTGGGGGTTTTCCGGGGATGAGAAAAGGCAAGGACGTACGGCGGCGCGGACGGCGAGATGGCCGCCAAGACACATGCCGGTGGCACCGATCAGACCGGTGCAGGTCGGCAGGCTGAGAAGGTGGTCGACGGTAGCGTACGAGTCGGCATCGTAAGACTCGAGTGTCTGCCCCTCGTTAGCTGTGTAGTAATACGGGCTTCCAAGGTTTGTAATGCTGACTGATGGGTACCTTTTGGATCTTGTACTGGTTGCCCTTGTCCGTGTCGGCGGCATCATACTTGAGCGGCTCCGGGCCGGTAAAGTCGTGGTACGACGACGGCGCGGCGACAATGTAGCCTTGACCGGCAATCTGTCTCGCGAATCGTGCCACGGGGCCCGTCACTGCCCACCATATGTCAGCATGAAGCGCCGGTGCAAGCTCAACCGGAAGCGCCGGCGGACAGAACCTTGGTAGATTTCGCTAAACAGGCAGACTCCGGGGAAGCGCCTGTGATGCCTCCATGTTAGCTTTCGGTCGTTGAGAAATGTTCCAGACAAAAAGGCTTACGCGTTGGAGAATCCTGGAATGGCGGGGTGAAAGACAAAGATGCCTGGGGATGAGTTAGAAGCGGGATGAGAGGTTCAGGATGGTGGGGGAGGGGAGGAGGGAGGGGTAGTTTACGCATGGTGCTCTCCTTGCCATTCGCAGTCGACTTGACATCGACGTGGCTCTCTTGGATCAACATGATGGGCTGCGATTTCGGAATGAAGCGTGCGGGAAATCTTTTTGATGTTGAATGAGAGAGCTCGCGCAAAGTGAGAAAGTCCAAGGCCAAGGAAACAGCTGCTGGGCGGCCACCCCACCATAGCTCCGTGTTGCCCCTCCACCGCAACCGGCCAATCAGGTGTAACACCTGAACCTTGAACATTTGACTCTGGATGGAAGCAGTGAGTGATCCTGCAGGGCTGATTAACATCACGATTTGAACGTCCCTGTCACCGTCGAATATTCCTAGCAAATATGAATAAAGTAGAGTTTGTACATACGTTTCCGCAGCATAGTGAGTAGTGTTACCCATGGCAGTTACCTTTACTCTACAAGACCCCCCCCCCAACAGGCCATTCACCCCGTCCCTAAAAAGACCAAGAAACGCCTTGCAGAAAAACGAATCTCACTAGATTTCTTCACTCAGAATCTTCTTGCACGTCGCCATATGCTTATCCAAGTCCTCAATCTTGCGTTGCGAGGTATCAATCTGCACCAGCAGATACTGGATGCGGCCCGCCGACTCACTCGTCTGCCGCGGCAGGCTGCCGAGCAGCACCAGCTCATTCTCGGCGCCGGCAATCTTCTTGGCCTCAATCTTGGCCAGCTCATTCTGCTGAGCCAGGTCCATCTTGGCCACGAGCACGCGGTCGTTGATCAAGCGCGCAAACGCGGTTTGCTGCAGGGGCTTGCCGGCCGTGATGAGGCGCGGGTGGCCGCGGTCGGAGCGAATAGAGATGAGCTCCGCTGCAGCGAGAGACTCCAGCGCAGCCTCGCCATCGCTGGCGGACGAGGTCGTCGAGGAAGCAAAGGTGGGTGTTAGGAGGACTTGGTTGTAGATGAGCGACGAGTCCTTGGCCAGGCCCTTGACGAGGTGCCAGACTTGGGCGGTGGACCACTTCTTCTCCGCAGCGTCGCTACCCTTGCCCAGGAGGAACATTTTGACAATATCTACGGCGCTCTCTGTGACAATTTCATCAGTCGCGTCGGATGGACTCATCCCGGCCTGTATGCGGCGGGCGAGAGACTCGAGATCCACCAAGCGGCCGCCGAGTGTCTCGATGGCTGTGTCGAGGCCACGAAGGTTGGGGGCACCTTTTGCCTTGTCGTTTCCTTCGACCTTTTCTTTTCTCTCTGCCGCAGCTTCACGGTCATTTTGAATACGGCCCATAATGTATTTCTTCGCTACTTCGTGATCCAGGTCCCCCAGAGAGACGACACGGAAGACGCGATCGGGTAGCGCTCTAGTCAGTGGCTTGGAGTAGGCATTTTCGCTGGTCAAGATGATGACTTGCGCAGCGTGATTTTGTACCAATGACGCTGCCCATTCCGAAATTTTGTCGTAGACAATACCCTGCTCATCACTCTTGTGCAAGAAGTTGTCAATCACAATGACAGGTCGTCGCTCTGGATGAGCCTCGAGCCAAGCATCCTCCGAGGCTGTGCCGTCTCTTTCCTTGTTCGATCTTCCGGACAAGGCCACATCCCTCAGTGCACTCGCGGTGGTGTACAAGATCTTGGTAAGCTGTGACTCGAGCGTCTCGGAGAAGCCAGCCTTAACACCGGTGGTGCCTTGGACGGCAAGATCGATCAAGCTGCTCACGCTATTGGCCCAGGAAAAGACGGGTCGGTAGCCCACGGCGGAAGCAAGTCTGCCGATCATGGCCGACTCGCCGCGCGCTTCAACAATCGGCTTGCAGTCAATCAGCACGACGTCTCTGCGGCTTTCGAGAGCCTTCTTCATGACGACTTCAACTTTACCAGAACCTCTTGGCCCTGTCACGACAATGAAGTTGTCTGAAGTCACGTCGAGCCACTCTCGCAGCTGGCTAATAACGTCCAAGCGATGATTCCATACCACGCCGCTCAGGTTCTCCCACTGCTCGCGACGTCGCCCAAACGAAAATGTCTGTCGGTGACTCTGGAACCATTTGTACAATCTCGACTCACTGAAATTGAAGGAGTGTTGAATGTGTAGACGGATAAAGAATTGGCGAATGGGGTCGAAAATGATGACTGAAAAGCCAGCGAGGAGAGCGGCGATGATCGGGAACACAATGCGCGGGTGGCTCGTTATCCAGTTCCAGATATTATGACCCTTTACTCGCTTGAGGTAAGAAATGCGCAGCATCGTTCCAGCCGCTCCACCGCCTTGCGATTTGAGTACGACGAATCCGTGCGCGCAATTCCTTGCCATGATGGCGTCGCGCAGGAGAGGGAAGCCAACGTTGGCGTATTTAGGTACTTCTTTGGAGTCTGCAGGCTGCGGAATAATGTCGGCAATCTTGCCGTATCGACGAAAGACGCTGTACAAGACCTCCTCGGGGAGTGTCTCGGGCGTCGTGCCAACCTCGGCGGGCACGAATTCGACTCGAAGCACGCTGGCGGGGTATCGATGCAGGTCCTCCAGCCACGGCGTGCCTCGTACCAAGCGAGCCTGAATTCCTCGGAAAGGGTTAAACCACGGCTTGAGGGGCTTCTCTTTGAGCCTCTTTTTCAGCGTTGCTGCAGAAAGAGGCAATTAGCATGGGTTTATGACGTAGAGCATCTTCGCCTACCTTCGATGTCGGCCGGGTCAAGTTCAGAGCTGTATCGAAACTTGACAAATGCACCACCATCCTTTAACCGTGGTAGAATTTCCGTTACTTTGATAGGCATGTCCTCGGGGATGGCCATCTTGACCAAACGGATGGGATCCATAATGCCGAGTCTCGAGCTATCAAAGCGGCGCATCAAGTCTGCCAGCTCGCTGTCGCTCTCATTTCTGCGTAGTAAATTCATGATCTTGAGAGGGAAAATGTCTAAAGAACATGTCAGCGTGAAATACCGCCATGTTCTCATGTCTGATGCATACTGTCAAAGAAGAGAATGGCTTCATTGTCCTTGACCTCAAAGTGACCAGTATCTTTTTCCTCTGTTATTTTATTTTCCGTTGCATCTTCGGCGGCCGGCGCCACATCATCGGGTGGAAGCCTCGCTATCGTGCTCTCCCATGCTCGTCCGGCGATTGCTTGTCGAAGAGCTCCGTGGTCGACGCGGCGCAAAGCCGGGCTGCAGCGCACGAGGCAAGGCCGCAGAGGTGTTGATGCTCGCGCCAGCGGCCGCGCAGCCATAGCGGCGAGCCGTGCGCGCGTGTACATCATGTGAATAATTATATGCCGTGTCTAAGGATCGTAGTCAGGTACTCATTGTGGGCTTGACCGCAGGGTTAGCTGAGGTTGAGCTTGTCAAGGGCCAAGTTCTGGGAGCTTGGAAGCTGGCAGGCTCCCCACCAAGCCCAGTCATACAGGCAGGGGCGAATACAGTGCAGTTGGCAGCGCCTCGAATATTGGGTCGGCTTAAATCAGTTTACACAGCATGGTCCCTAGCAAGAATGTCCTAGGACTGGCCTCAATATTCATTCCTATTATATTTATTTTTGATAATCCGGTACAGACAATTCATGCACAGTCACCTATTCTTACGGCTTCATTGCTCTATCATGAGGTCATTGGCTCGACAGCTTCGCTCCCTGATGAGAAGAAGAGCGGGTCGGCGGATCATTTTTCCCCACACAGGAGATGCTGGAAAAAGTCATGATCCAGGCTTCGGTCCCAGTACGCTGCTTGACATACAGTTGTGTCGTCCTGAATAAGACATCATCACATTGGTTAGTCTCACGAGACGCTATTACTCAGGCCGCGAAGCCATCTCCGCACCATCCTCCCCAGCCTGCGACAGCGCATTGGCAGACTCGATAGCAGACACCAGCGACTTGCGAAAGCGACCACATCGCATCGCCATCATGGGCTGGCTCTGGTCCTCGAATTCGAAGCCTGCCGAGGCGCCAACATCGCAAAACATCCCTCCCACAAATCCCACCGTACAATCGCCTCCCACACAACAACCAACACGACCGAAGCCGCAGTCCGCAGAGGATGCCGAACTCCAAAAATTCATGGACTTTTTCAAAGCTGAAGAGGCCGCCGCAGCGTCGTCGTCGTCCTCGAACCGCGCCGGCCCCCCGCACGAGACCAAGCCGTCACCGCTGCCCGAGTGGCTCGCCAAGATGATCACGCCCAAGGACAGCCCGCTCTACAAGGAAGCCGACGCGCCGCGGCGGGACCCCTTGTCCGAGTCGCTGCTGCCAACCGAGATGTCGTGCCGGGAGCACTTTGACGCGGCCTGGGGCTGCAACCTGCTCGGCGGGCAGTGGAACGCCGTGTATCGCGACGGCCGGATGCGGACGTGCTCGGACAAATGGGACGATTTTTGGTTCTGCATGCGCCACCGGGCGTCGTCGGGCCCGGTCAAGGAGGAGGCGATCCGCACGCACTACCGCAACAAGGAGTACGAAAAATACTACGCGCCCGGCAAGGCGAACAGCGAGGACGTGTGGGAGGCGCGCAGGGAAAAGATGCCGCCGGGCACGGCGTTTACTGAGAAGATCGACCCGCCGACGATGGGGGATGAGGAGTGGCGCATCATGGAAATTGAGCGCAGACAAAAGATTCGCGACAGGCTGGGCTTTGACAAGTCGGATAAATCATAATGTATAGCAACTGTTGTAATATGTATTGTATTGATAGCACCATGAATGTATATACGTCACTCTTGAGTTGGCCAGCAGGCTCTTGACGGTAATTGCAATCAGCAAGTGTCAACCTTGCGGGCAGGAGCAATTTCTTTTTCCTCGGGGCATCACACGACGGTTTGCTAGCCATCTCTACAGAATGAGAAGTAATGGTGGTCACGGTTGGTCAATGGAGTGCAGTTTGTCTAACGGGTTTCTTGATTTACCCTAATCATTAAAATACATCTGCCAGCAAATCGCCGGCTCATTCTTTTGGTTTCCCTTATCATAACCGTAATGCAAAGCCAGTACAAAAGAAATGCAACTCTAAATAATCATTCATCATCTCTGCAACTTCAAAAGAGCCTCCGATTGTGGACATGAGCCAATCTGAAAGTCCAGCGCGATGGTGCGGTTCGGGGGGTATCAAAGCATTTAGTCGACCTCCTCGACGGTAGGGCCGTCGTCGCCGCCAGCGCCAGGAGCGCCACCGGCACCGGCACCGGGGAAGCCGCCAGGGGCACCACCGGGCATACCGCCGGGCATGCCACCCTCACCACCAGAGCCGTAGAACTTCATCATGATGGGGTTGGCGACAGCCTCGAGCTCCTTCTGGTGCTCCTCGTACTCCTCCTTGGTAGCCTGCTGGTTGTCGTCGAGCCACTGGACAATCTTGTCAATCTCAGCAGTGAGCTTGGTCTTGTCATCAGCCTCAATCTTCTCGTCGACCTTCGGGTCGCCGAGAGTGTTGCGGAGAGAGTAGGCATAAGACTCAAGACCGTTCTTGGCAGAGACACGCTGGCCCTCCTTCTCATCCTCATCCTTGTACTTCTCGGCATCAGCAAGCATGCGCTCAATGTCCTCCTTGGAGAGACGGCCCTTGTCGTTGGTGATGACAATCTTGTTGGACTTGCCGGTGCCCTTCTCGACAGCGGAGACGTTCATGATACCGTTGGCATCAAGATCGAAGGTAACCTCGATCTGGGGAACGCCGCGAGGAGCAGGGGGGATGCCGGTGAGCTCGAACTTGCCGAGAAGGTTGTTGTCCTTGGTGCGCTGACGCTCACCCTCGTAGACCTGAATAAGGACACCAGGCTGGTTGTCGGAGAAGGTAGAGAAGACTTCAGACTTCTTGGTGGGGATGGTGGTGTTGCGAGGGATGAGCTTGGTCATCATACCACCAGCAGTCTCGATACCGAGAGACAGGGGAGCAACGTCGAGGAGCAGAATCTCCTTGGTGGAGGAGGAGGTGGTGTCTCCAGACAAGATAGCGGCCTGGACAGCGGCGCCGTAGGCGACAGCCTCGTCAGGGTTGATGCTCTTGTTGGGCTCCTTGCCGTTGAAGTAGTCGGTAATGAGCTTCTGGATGCGGGGAATACGGGTGGAACCGCCGACGAGGACGATCTCGTGGACCTGGCTCTTGTCGATCTTGGCATCAGCGAGAACGCGGTCGACGGGCTGGATGGTAGAGCGGAAGAGATCCTGGCAGAGCTCCTCGAAACGGGCACGGGTGATGGAGGTGTAGAAATCGATACCCTCAAACAGAGAGTCAATCTCAATGGATGTCTGAGCGGAAGACGAGAGGGTACGCTTGGCACGCTCGCAAGCAGTGCGGAGACGACGCATAGCACGGGCGTTAGAGGAGAGATCCTTCTTGTTCTTGCGCTTGAAGTCGTTCACGAAGTGGTTGACGAGGCGGTTGTCAAAGTCCTCACCACCCAAGTGGGTGTCACCAGCGGTAGACTTGACCTCGAAGATGCCCTCCTCAATTGTGAGAAGAGAGACATCGAAGGTACCACCACCAAGATCGAAGATGAGGACGTTGCGCTCACCGGCAACCTTCTTGTCGAGACCGTAGGCAATGGCAGCAGCGGTAGGCTCGTTGATGATGCGGAGGACGTTGAGACCGGCAATGAGACCAGCATCCTTGGTAGCCTGACGCTGAGAGTCGTTGAAGTAGGCGGGGACGGTGATAACAGCGTTGTTGACGGTGCCACCGAGATAAGCCTCAGCAGTCTCGCGCATCTTGGTGAGGACCATGGAGGAGATTTCCTCGGGGGTGAAGGTCTTTTGCTCGCCCTTGAACTCGACCTCAATAACGGGCTTGCCATTCTTGTCAATAATCTTGAAGGGAAAGTGCTTCATATCGGCTTGAACCTCGGCGTCAGAGAACTTGCGGCCAATGAGGCGCTTGGCGTCAAAGACTGTGTTGTGGGGGTTCATGGCGACCTGGTTCTTGGCGGCATCACCAATGAGACGCTCAGTGTCGGTAAAGGCAACGAATGAGGGGGTGGTGCGGTTGCCCTGGTCATTGGCGATGATGTCGCAGCGATCCTCACGGAAGATACCGACGCAAGAGTACGTGGTACCGAGATCGATACCGACAGCGGTAGTAGCAGTCGTCATTGTGGGCGATTTGTGTGTGAGGCGGATGGAAAGAAAAAAGGAAGTTGATGATGTTGGGGAGCAATCAAGCCTATATGAGAATGGAAAGGCGCAGAAAGCTAATTCTTCCTGTCGATGATGTGTAGAGGGGTATAAAGTGTGTGAGTGAATTGAGTAGGAAAAACGAGTGCGCTTTCTGGTGAGCAGGATGTCAAGGGCATCTAAATAAGAAGAAGCGGGCGCTTCTATCTGCTTCGAAACAGTTCCAGCGGAGCCCACTAGAGGGTGGCAGGGGCTTGTGGAAATCTCTGGCAACGGCTGGAGCCTGCTGGAGCCTGCTGGAGCCGCCGGGAGAGAACTGCATCACCCACCAGAGTCTATTACAAAAGGCGGGTGGATTCCTGCGCGACGTTGCGGCGGGAAAATTGTCGCAAGTCACTGATTACCGGTTTTGGTTGCTGCTTCTTTTTTTTTTTTGCTTTACTCCGGGTGTTTTTCTCTGCAGCTTCCTCGTTTTCCGCCTTCCACGATGCTTCCTTTGGACTTCCATCACGGAGCCCTTCCAGGCTTCGATGAGGTGCTTCCCTTTTCCATCGCGGGGCAGAGGACGAGGTTGCAGATACCTAGATTAGGTGTGCGTCGGAGCTGCCTAGTGGCGGTAAGTTGGAAGTACCCAATACCTTCTCTGCCCCACCTCCATATTTTTTTCTTTCCCTGCCCCTCCAAACGCGATTGTTGGACCAGCGTCATAGTGGGCTGGCGAGGGCTTTGCAGGACGCCATCCGTTGACAGAGCTACAGAGAATCGAAGGCGATGGGTCGACCTGGAAAGGACAAGATCTCGAAGGCCCCCATGGCCCTACAAAGATTAATAATGATTCAAATTAGGAGAAGGTGCCTGAAGGACAGTCCGACACAGCTTCCGCCTGTACCCCGCGAACCGAACCGAATCAAACAATGAGCTTCGATGCTTCGACCGTGGCTGTGGCAGTGGCTCCCTGATCGTGCTCACCGCCCTGCCACAAACATGAAATTTTCTCGATTTCGCTTCACTGCCCTCGGTCTACTGCTTTTCAGCCACCGAACTTCCTGCGTCGTTTTCCCGTCAGATCTAGCGCGAACCGTGGCCGCAGCTTACAGAAAGCTCTGGGTGGAGTGGCGAGGGAACGAATGGAGCTCTCTGGCTGGCTGGCAAGATGGTGGGACGTACTGTCCGCCTGTGACTGCAGCTGTGCCCAAGCAGTTGCATGCACCCAAGAAGCTCCCAAGCCAAGCAACCAAGCGGGCCAAGCAACCTTGGCGGGGCGAGAGCTACGGGAAAAAGGCCAAGGACGAAAAATCCCCAGTGACGAAAATTTTGTGGTCCCCCTCCGCGAGCTATTGCGTCGGACGGTCGTCATGGACGATGAGAACGGATACGCTTGTGCATGGAGCCTCATGAAAGATTTTAAGCTCGGTGTTTTCATGATAATCGACGCTACATTTCACATGTATCTCAATTATTGGCGAACTTTAATTCTCCTGCGCCGAGCTCGACATTCACAGCTTCGCCTAAGGAGGGGTCAATCATTTGGTACCCATCACGGCCCAACAGGCTCTTCAGAGGTGGTTATTACTATCCGCCCATCCGAAACTTTGTTGCGACTCGCCTAACAGTGCAGCCACGGCCGTTGTTACACCTGGCTCGCCAGGTAGCTCGCCAGGTAGCTAGCTCTTCCTTGCCGCTTGTGCTCGCAGAGTTTCCAAATGCCAAATCTCTGCCCAAAAGGGTGTGCAGCTCGGCGACAACCCTGAGAGATGGCTTTGTGCTGTGCTGTCGCGTCGCCTGTCAAAGTCGGCATTGCGATGATTGAAGCCGAAGCTGTTTTATTCATGTACACACAGCTACACGATGGCAAAATTCACCCTCACCCCGACGTCTAACAGCCGGCAATCACATCAGCCAGGCTCTCCTCTCGCACCAAGACCATTTTCTTGTCCACCAGCTGCGTCCTGTCGTCCCGCGATCTCTGGCCGTTTACGCTACCCATCCAGCCCTCCCAAATTTTTTGCATGATGTTATCCTCGTCCGTCAGCGTCACGCCGCGCTGTTCGTCCTTGCCTGCCTTGCCCGTCTTGCCCGCCGAGAATTTGCAGTGCGCCACCTCTTCCTCCCCCGGACTCAGCGCCAGCAGCAGCCGCTTCGCCGCCCGAAATCGATCCGCGACATGCCATAGACATCCGAATATCTGATCGCTCTCCAACCGCGGGTACCCCAACTCGGCAAAGGCGCAGGCGACGTGCCGCACGCGTCGCGTGTCTTCGGCCCGCAAAAAGTACACCATGGGCGAGTTGAAGCCGTACGCGTCAAAGGCTTCGAGCTCGCCTGTCAGGTACAGCGCGTCCAGCGCAAAGTTGAACCACACGCGTGGCGGCTGCGACACGGGCGTGTCCGACAGGAGCTTGGAGATGCGCCAACTGAATGTGAGCTCGTAGAAGCGTAGGCCGACGCTGCGCGCCTCGCGATTGATGCGCAGCAGCACGGGGCTACAGCTGCCGTTGGCCATCCTGCCGCTGCCGTCGTCGTCGTCGTCGTAGCCTTCCGTAGACTCTCCCGCCGTTCGACTGCGTAGCTGTGCGCGCCGCTCCGGCAGCCGCCCATCTCGCTCCAGGCAGCACGCCACGACGATGCGTGGCTGCACCAGGAGCTCCCAGATCTTGAGCCGCAGCTCCGGCGGCAACCGCGTAAATTGTGGAAACGAGGCAGATCTCGAAGCTCCGTCCATATCATGCATGCCATCGTCAAAAGTCCGAAATTCGATCCAAAACTTCGGCCGCCCAGTATCCTCGCTGGTTGTGGTCGCGTCGGGGTAGCCGCCCTTGTTGGTGTTACACCCCTCCAAGAAGCTCATCGTGGGCGTCTCATCAAAATGCCCGCTCCCAAGGACGAGCCGGGCAGGTCACGACGAGCAGTAAAAGAACAAAAGAAAAAAAAAACGCAATTCACACTGGAGGACAAATGAGTCTATGGTGGGAAAGGAGTGAGCCAGCTCGACGTGCCCCTGGAAATTGGGCTCTCGAAACGTGCTTGCTGGGCGCCGACCGAGCCTCCGATACGGAGGCCGAGCAGGATACTTACCCGTGACCCCAATACGTGCTCGTCACACCTTGCGTGGGGCCTGCGCCCTTTGGTGTGAGCAGAGAAAATCAGTCTTTTGAAGACGTGATGCACTGGGCAGAGCCATCGTGGTCGGATTTTCCTCCATTGGTTGTAGATTACGATGCATGTCTTTCATGCGCCGGCTTGTCTACCGTGCGCTTACACCGACTCGCCGTGGCAGGGATGTTGGCGGTGATTGCCTCGGATTAAAGTTGTGCTACCACCAGCAGCCTGGACAAATTTGCAAGGGCAGAAGGGTATGTGAGCACTTGATATACGTAAATGAATGATAAATCGCTAAATCAACACCAAAACAAATCCAACAAATCCAAACGAAATCCCCGCCGCCTAGTTCTCCAGCTGCTTTTTTAGTAGCGCCGGTACGATTTCCACCGCCGCCAGACGCTCGTGCGGCTCCTGCTCCATCATCCACGCAACCACGCACTGGACCGGGTCCTCCCTGTCCAGCTCGTCGACGGCCTCGTAGACCTCGTCGGCCCAGCTCTCCATGGCGATGCGGTCGTCGCTGTTGGGGCCCTGCATGTTGCGAAAGTCCCACGGGCTGCAGTAGTCCTCGGGCGTGCCGATCCTGCCCAGCACGTACAGCATCGTCACGCCAAACGCCCACACGTTGCCCCGGCTCGACCGCGCGCCGACGCGGAGCGTCTCCGGGGGCACGTACCACGCCGTGCCGCCCGCGGCCAGCGGCACCCACCGTCCCGCCGTCGCGAGCCCAAAGTCGAGCACCACGGCGCCGCGCTCCGGCGAGTAGGCAATGTTGCGCGGCTTGATGTCGTTGTGGCTGATCTTCTTCTCCTCGAGGTAGGCGAGCGCCGAGCCAACGTCCATCAGGATGGTCACGGCGTCTTGTGCGGTGAAGCCCGGCTCCTTGGGGTAGGATGCGAGCGAGCCAGGAAGGTGCTCCATGTACACGGTGTAGAACCGTGCGTCCCAGGCGACGATTTTTACAATGTTTCTCTAGAGACAAAAGTTAGGGGCTTATCGACAGGACAACGTGCACAGCGGGAAAAAAAAAACGTACGTGGTCCAAGTCCCTCAGTATTTCCATCTCGTTGCTCCAGTGGGTTGCCAGCGACGTAACCGAGTGACGAGCCTTGGGCTTGACATTGAGAGCTTTGGCGACGAGGGTAGTGTGAGGGAGCTTGCTGTGAATGCATGCAAAAACGCTCGAATGCCTGCTTCTGTCGATTTTTTGCAGACGTGTTACCTGATACGACTCTGCAGTTTTGGCGTACCGCTGCTCAATCTCCGCATCGTTGCTGCCTGCCGGGCTTGTTGTCACTCGTACTGTCTCGCCATCTCGAAGCCCATAAAAGGGTACCGGATCAAGTGTGAGCATCTCCCCCTCCGGTATCCTCGGCAACTTTCCGTCTGCAGGCTCACTTGGCTCAACAGCCCCCATGACAAACTCGGCAACGGTTTGGTCCGCTGGAGCTTTGGTGGACTGCCTATTGACCGCAGAATCGGGTCCTGGCAAGGGCATGAAACTGCCATCCGTTTCTGCTGCTGCTGGACGCGTCAAGGTCACCGAGTACTTGCGCTTCAGCAACAAGAATTCTACAACCGGCCGCGGACGGCCGAAGAACGTTTCCCCCGGCGCGGAGCTAGAAGCCACAGCGACCGTCCACATGCCAGGCTCAATACATTGGATATCGCGCTGCCTGACGAGATAGCTGCGGAGAGAGCTCTCCCCGACCAGAGCCACGTCGTGAGAGCTGCAAAAGAACTCACACGCATCGCTGGCTGGATTGTATGAAATGATGCATCGCAGCTCATCCTTGACGAAACGCGCCCAGGGCGGCCGCGACGGATAGGCAATAAAAGGCACAAAAAGCCGGAAGCAGACATCCTCGATGCGCTGCAGCACACCCATGATGCTGCGACCATCGCGCGACTGACTGACAAACTCGGCTGGCTGGAGCAGCGGGACGTGCTCTGCCGCCCCGTGCCGGACGCTGGGCGGCCGGGCAATCATAATTCGTGCCCCGGGCAGACTCTCGTGATGTACGCGCTCAAGATCTTGCCGTAGACTCTGCGATGAGCCACTACCGTCATTGGTGCTATCTGAGAATGCAGCGGGGGCTGATCTTCGCTCCGCAACGGTGGGAGAACCTCCGTGTTGGCGATCGCGGGCGATCATCGTGGAAATGGAGCGGGAAGCCCAGGACCGTCTGCGCCTGTTCCAACTATACGGTTTGCTGATCCTGTAACCGAGGTCTTGTCCAGGGTGACCACGACCAGCGCCGGCCGGGCGGCCATCATTCGAGGCTCTGCGTGTCATGGCTCCGGAGCTATCCGCGACTCGGCGGCTCATGGCTGGATATGAATAGGCCAAAATAATAAAATGCAGAACCAGGGTGAGGCCGCGAGTGAAGAGCAAGACTGAATACTAATGAGATGTAGCTTGCTCGCGGGGGCAAGTATCGGCAGACAAGTCGCGCCTCATTCTGGGATACCGCGGGGCATCGATTCAGCTACACGAGTGCGCGAGTCGGAGAAAGAAAGTCGTGGTCGCCAGAAGCTCCAATCTTTTGTCTCTGACTGGTCTGACCTGCGTTTGTGCGATACCCAGCGTCTTCATCCCCTGCCTTTTTCACGGTTGGTGCCACCAGGAGGGAAGAAAAAAAATTCGAGCTCTGTGATGCGGTGGTACCAGGTTACACAGACACGCTGTCAGCTGCATCTGCCGCCTGTAGACCCTCAACACGTGTGCTAGGTACCCCACGGCGGGCTTCAACCCGTCCGACAGTGACTGTTTTCCCATCTATCAAGTAAATTTCCGAGTCTCCGTCTTCTCTTTGACGAACCTTGCGAAACGTGACAGTATGCGTCGTAGCGGAACACGGTGGTGGCTGCCGCCGCCGATAGTGTACTCGCCGCACTTAGTACTAGTCGAAGGTTCCGTTATACGTGTCACTTGTAACAGATATTGCGGAATCTCTCAAGGATATAGGTAGTTACAAGGCGAAAAGCTTGTTTTGATGCACTGGCTCCTAAGCGCCCAAGGGTCGCGCAACTTCCTTGGCCGGTGGCAGGTCGGGATGACGACTATAATGCGCGACAAGTCCTCTTCACCATTGGAACCCAGATAAAATTAGCTGGATGCATCTCAAAGTCACCCAAGCCTTTGCATATGCCAGCTTTGTCATTGCTCTGTGCGACCATAGCAAGCCGAAAACGATGGTGGCTGCGTTCAACGACTCCCAGTTGCTTCTTGATTCGCTCGCTATCCACCCACCCTTCCCTTGGTAACAGGTAGAGCCTCGCCTTGAACGAGTGAGTGCCATACACAGAAGATGCTGTTACTACCCATGGCGGGTTTCAACCAGGTTGATTGAGTTGGCCCTCTTTCTTCTCTGCCTAGGCAAGTTCATTTTGCCCACAAGAATGAGTACTACAGTAGCCCCAGTCTACACATTTTACAAGCATGATAAAGATAAAGGTACAGAGCATGAATGGGTATATTCGTTATTCACCGGAAACAAATGCAAGTAAAACGGCCAACGCTCACCGGATAATATGCAAAAACCCCGCACGGAATCCAACACGCCACCAAAATCTCGATACAAGAAAGGCCAACATTATACCGGTTTACTCGTGAGACTAAGCCACAATCGTCTGCGTCATGTCTTCCGTTACCCCCGGCGAGGGCGATACCTCACATGCCTGCGCAAAGTACACCCTAGCGGGGAAGTCGTAGTCGTTTGCAATGTTGTAGTAGTTGCCGCGCGGCACGAACCACATGCCGCCGGCCGAGATGCGAAACTGCACCTCATTGATGCTGACAGTGACTTTGCCGTAGTGCACGAAAAATACAAGATGCATCTTGCGCGAGTTTTTGGGGCGCTTCTCCGACCCCGGCGGTAAATCGACCAACCCGGCTCCCATAAATGGCATTGTCAACGCTTTGGCGTAGCGAGCGTCCGAGTCTCTAATCTCAACGGTCTGAATGGCCTCAGCTGTGATGGCGATTCGCTCGTCAGTGACCTGCACGGTGTCGTCGGGCCCGGGTGGGTTTTCCTCGTGTTCGGGCTCCCAGAGCACGATTTCACCAGTTATGCTGCCTGGATCGATCTCCCAATCCTCGAGTTCCTCCTCCTCGTCGACCATGGCGGCGGCTGGGCGACGTCGGTGCCTAGTGCTAGCCTGCGATGCAAGTCGTTGGCCGCGGGCTGGCTCGTATCCGTACGTAGGATCGTCATTATGAATGTCAGCCCACCAATCGGCGTCATTGCCTCTGTGGCGAGACTCGACTGCGGCGGTGGCATCGCGACGCATGGAGACTAGCCCTCGTGATTTGGGCATCGGCGGCCCTCTTTGTAACGTCATCAAAGACTCGCCCTCCTCTCCATCGGATTCTACTTCACTCTTTCGCGGCCGTCCACGTTTTCCGACTCCGTTCTTCAACGGCAGCCCGCGGCTTCGCTTGGCCGGTTGCTCGCTACGCCGTGATACTACAGATTCTGTTTGCCTCTGTCGCTTTGCGCGGTCTCTGCGATCATCCTCGACGTCACGAGAACGGCGCACTGTTGATCCTACCGGCGAAGCAGCCGTTGTGGGACGCTTGTGCGTCTGTGGTCGTGGCGAGGGTATCGAAATAGATGGCTCACGTATCGAAGCAGCTGGTGATGACGAATATCGGGGTGGCTCCGGCTCCGGCTCCGGCTCTGGCTCGGGATCCTGAACGTAAATGCTGGGTTCATCAGGAAATTGCGACGGCGGCGAAATACTTGGTGGCGGTGGCTCTCTAAGCGAGGGCCTCGATGGTGACTTGCTGGACACCGCCCTTTGTTTCCCCCTAGCCTTTTCAGACATGACTGGTGTAGGTTGAGGTGACCGTACGCTGGGGCTATACTCATTTACGGTCCGGTAGTCTGTTTGTATTTGGTTCGCATCAACCATTCCTGTAGATTCGCCCAACAGTGCATTTATCGAGTCGTCGCTTGGAGTTTCTCCTATAGTGCTAGGGCGTCTCCGCCCGCTGCTCCTTTTCAAGGGACTGCTGAAGTCGATGTGCCTTGCAGTCAAGTGTGCAGGAGATGGGCGCATTGGTGATATGGTTGGATTTCGTTTCGCCGGCGAGCGTAGTAAACTCGCATTTGTCTTCATCGGGGATCGGCCTTTTGGAAGAGGAAGCTTAAAGTTCCTACTTTCTCGAAGAACAGTTCCCGGGCCAGGGCCATCGCCTGCGAGGACACCCATTAGGTTTTTTTCGGCTTCGGCCGGTGATGCAGCTGCACTTACTTGAAGCTATTTCCATGGGAGCGCTGGCATCCTCTTCCCCCGCTGACGGCGGCGGCGTGGCCTCCCGTATTGGTTCCTTTGTCGGCACCGCGACGGAGACTTGTGTGGTATTACCTCCCGGGGAAGAGAAAAGGCCCTCCGTAGGCATCATGCCTTGTGAATCGCGTTTACCATCATCCTTCAGTGTCGCACCGGTTTTTCTACCGAGCATTAGCGCCACCGTTACTTCCATCACCAAAAATTCCAATCGCCGTCCCGTAACCTACCTCCCTTGGACACCAAGTTGATAAAGACCTTGCGGCGAAGCTTCATCGGGGCGTCTCGTTGGACGAGCCATGGCTGTGAGGCGGGCGGCTTAGCTCAACAGCAACCAGCTATTCAATAAATCGTGGCCACTCGGGCCGGGGGGGCGCAAAATGAAGCTCTCGTATAAGCAAGACAAGGTATATTCGTAGGAGTTTCAATCGCAAGCTCGTTTAGCAAGGTAGCTACCGTCCGTATTCGCAGTGAGTCGTAATCTTCAGCAACGCGCCAAAGTTCTTGTTGTGTTGTGTTGACGTGCTGTGGGGCCCTGCAGGTTCGGGGTGGTGGAGCTGGCCGAACTCACGACAGCGGGTCTTGAGCTTAACGCGTGCCGCCATTTCCAACGCGTCTCCCAGGCCAGGACCTGCCCGACATCCATGACATTTTGCTGCACAGCTTCGCCGAATAATTTTGCGTCATTATAAAAATATTTCTACCTCGAGCTTAGAACCGTATTCGCACCTAAATCATACCAATGGGTGACTCACAAAAAGACACCCCCTTGGAGGTCGAAGCCAGCGCCTTCGTCCCGCCGTCCGTCCACGGCGAGCCACTGCTCGTCGGCCAGTCCTATTCGCACTTTTCTCCCGTACCGCCGTCTCTCCTCCCGCAAGATCCCTCGAATCCCGCTTCCGCGACTCCGTGCTGCCTCGGCGTCGACGAGGCCGGTCGCGGCCCCGTCCTCGGCCCCATGGTCTACGGCGTCTTCTACCTGCCGATCGCGCAGTCCGACCCGCTGCTCCGCTCGGCGCACCACTTTGACGACTCCAAGGTGCTCACGGCCGAGGTGCGCGCCTCGCTCATGGAAGCGCTCTGCCGGCCCGGCTCCGACCTCCACAACAGCTGCGGCTGGGCGACGACGGCGCTCTCGGCGCGCGACATTGGCGCCAACATGCTCAAGCCCGTCGGCGTCTACAACCTCAACGCGCAGGCCATGGACGCCACCGTCGACCTCATCAAGGGCGTCTACGCGCGCGGCGTCAACGTCCAGGAAATCTACGTCGACACCATCGGCCCGCCCGCCACGTACCAGGCCAAGCTGCAGCGCATCTTCCCCACCGCAAAGGTCACGGTGGCGAAAAAGGCCGACAGCCTGTACGCCTGCGTCAGCGCCGCCTCGGTCTGCGCCAAGGTTACCCGTGACATGGCTCTCGAGGCAGTGTACCAGGACCGCAGGGAGCCTGCGGATCACGAGGACAACGACACGGCCATGGCCTGGGGCTCCGGCTACCCCTCCGACGGACGCTGCACGGGCTGGATGCGCAGTCATCTGCACCCAGTGTTTGGATGGGGGCCCGAGTGCCGATTCAGCTGGAGTACGGCCAAGGACATGCTCGAGGCCAAGGGTAACGGTGTCAAGGTTGAGTGGCCGGTGGAGGACGACGGCGAGACAAGTCGCGTGACCGACTTCTTCGTTTCAGGCGACAAGGACACGAATGAGCTCGGACATTGGTTTGGTACGCCAGCCGGTTTAGAAGCGTTTTAAAATGCTCAAATGGACCGACGCTTGTGACGTTGACTTGTCAATAAAGTGCACATGTATACATAGGATGGGAATCAGGCCGGCGTTAACTGATCTATTAGACTTGAAAAATATTACATCACATCATGCAGGAATCAAGAGAAAAGAGTTCACAAGACATCTCCATATATATTCTTCGCTCTAAGTCGTAATTACACACCCCGTAGCATGGCTTCTAAGCTTTTCAACATGAATCTTTTTAGGTCCCTTCTTTTTCTCAAATCTCATCATCATCATCGTCCTTCTTCGCAGAGGCTCCCGTTTTCTTACCACGACTGTCAAGCGTATCCATACCGATGCTGTTGTTCTTGCTTTGGTCTGCGGGGACCGCAAGAGCCTGACGGGCCATGTCAGAGTTGGCGATGAACTCGCGCAGGGAATGCTTAGCAATGTCCACGCCCTGGGTGACGGCAGCATTGCTCATCTGCATCATGGGGCCCAATAAATTGAGCGTGTAAGCGACATATGTGCCTCCGGCGATGAGTAACAAGAGGATAAAAAGAAAGGGGTTGCGCAAAACTATGAAAATTGTTAGCCTTGTCTTGAAAGATGAAGATGGGCCAGCGTACCCATCCAGATTTCATTCCAACCGAGTGCCAAAAGAATACCGTAAAAGTACAGAGGAACTTGCGCAACGCCACCGATGGCGCCACGCTTGGCCTCGACATAGACGCCATCTGCCGTCTTCTTGAATCGTACAACGAGGTCTTGGCGCTTACTCTCACTCAAGACAGTCATTTCCTCTTCTAGGCTCTTGCCTTCTTCCTCGTCAACGCCACCGATAGGCGCCAAGTCTTCCTCATCGCCAGCTTCGACACCGGCCGGTTGGTGGCCAATAAAGCTCAACAAATCAGGTGGCGCATAGGTCGATGATAGTCGGAAGCGAGACAGTAGAGGAATCAAGGTCAGTGTCGATTCTCTGGCCTTGGTGTACACGCCCTCGATATCGTCGGTGGGGCGCCAGATGCGAGGAACACCAGCTTCGTCGTAGCGGAACTTGTCTTCAAAGTTCTCGCGAAGCTTCAGGAGGATATTGCCCTCCATGACCTCTTCCTCGATTCTTTCGCGGAGGCCGACCCAGCTCTTACGGCGCAGACGCCACAAGCCAACAACGACTTCTTCTTCGCTAGCGTCGAAGCTCTTGGCGCGATCGACGAAGCGCGTCTGGGCCTCGCTTACAATGTCGGTAAAGACGTTCCAGATGCGGTCCCACAGATCCTTTTCGGTTTCAGGCTTCTCGCCTTCCTCAGGAGCGCCGGATCCGCCTCTACCAGATCCGAGCTTGTTGAATTCGAGGCCAACAGCATCACCAAGGCGAGATTTGACCCACCGCTCCACGCGCGTGGCTAGGCGTCGCATCTCCTCCTTGCGCAGCTTGCCACTGACTTCGTCAAGGTCAGCCTCGTAGAGCTGATACTGGGGCTTGAAGTTGGTCCATGGAACACCCTGGATCGCCAAGCTTTGGGCTTCGGTTTTGAAGATCTTGAGGGCTTTTTCCTTTTCACTCGAAACAATCTCGGCGAATTCGTAGCTACCGCCGGCCTTTTGGCCAGCCTTGACTTTGCTGGTGACAGCATCGGTAAAGGCGGCGACGCCACCCTTGTGAGACGCAGCCAGCTGACCTTGATACAGAGTCTTGAGTCTGGAATCAATCTTGCTCTCAAGCTCGATGCGCTTCTCTGCATATACCTTTTTGTGATAGCGGCTGGCCTGCGACTGGAAAGCGTTGACACACCTTTGCCGAGCTTCATTGCCGGTGATGCCGAGATTGGCAAGCACCAGAATCTTGCCCAGGTTGGATGCCTCAACCTGCTTCTCTTCTAGAGGGCTGAGAATGATGTCAAACGCTGCGATGACCTCCTTGGCGATTTCGTCGCACCGGAACTGCGCCAAAAGCTCCTGCTGGGTAGGGAGATCAAGATCCTTGTTGTGAACGATCTGGTCCCAGATACCCTCGGCGTACACCGAGAAACCGTCTGCGGGAATTCGGCGATGGTACTCGGGCAGAAAGATGCCACCCTGCAGCTCTTCCTCGCCATGGGTACCCTTGGCACCGGATCGCTGTGCAGCGGAGAATCTTGCGCCGAGTTTTCGAACTTCATCAGTAAACTTTTCGGCTTGCAGGATCTTGTGAGGAAGGGCTGCGAAACCAAAGTCAAAGTAGTCTTCGATCTTGGCGCTCTCGAGGCCAGAGGGCTTGGAGATGGAAGTCCAAATCTTGGTCAAGTCTTGGATCAAAGTCGTCTGGAGGTTCACAAGGGGTGTATTTCCGAGGTGATCTCGAATGACGAAGAATAGAAGCGATCGCGGGGTGGATCTACAAGACGGTTAGTTGGTACTGCGAGGTTGGGCGAAGGCGGTGGGGAGGGGGCGGGCATACTGCTTGTCCTTGAGGAACAGCTGCAAGTTGACCTCGAAAACGGTCTTCAAGAGGCCCATGTTGGCACCCTGGTACAGACCAACCTGGTGCTCCCAAATGTTGACAATTAGGACTTCGCTGGTGGCAAGCGCAAAGAGGGCACTCTTGCGCTCAAAGTCCTGGTCCTCGCCACGCTCGCGACCGTCGGTGCCTTCGACGTCCATGACGAGGATGTTGTCGGCCATTTTTTTCCCTGCGCTCTCGATGCGCTTATTCTTGGACATCCAGATGCCCTTGGTCGTCTGCCGACGCTCCGTCTCGGACATGACAGAGAACTCGGTGCCAAAGAGGTTATTGAGGAGCGTCGACTTGCCGGTGGACTGTGAGCCGAAGACGGAGATGAGGTGATAGTTGAAGCCAGCCTGGGCGACATCCGTCACTCGGAGATAGTCGGTGATGTTGGTACTGTTGCGTGGGCATGCTGATTAGCTTGGGTTGTGTGGGCGCGGAGACGGCGCACAAAATAGCTACGACGCCGACGATGCGCCGCGAAGGCGAAAGATGGGAAAGGGAAGGCAAAGGGCACCAACTTGAATTCCTTGTCCTCGTCAATAACCTGGACGCCATGCTCGTAGTTGCCGTCGACGGGGCTTTCGCCGACGGCCGAGAAATGATTGTTCATGATGTGGTCGGCTGTGTTGCGGTGGCCGGGGCGGAGGGCCAGCTCGGTAATTGGGGGGGCCTCAAAGTCGTGGCCAGGGGAGCCGGGGAGGTGCTTTGGGTGAGCGAAAGAGTGATGGAAGTATATTCAGATAATGATGAAAGAAGAGCGAGGGGGCAATGGGAAGCGCAGCGACCTTGCCGTAAGAGTGATGAGAGAATCGAGAGAAGCAAGCCGGGTCAATGACCAGAGATTGTGACCACATAGATCCTTGTGATGCAAGTCCAGCGAGCGGCCAGGCCACATGCGACTGTCCTCGACCGACGCCATAAAATGGTTGGGGAGCTTCACAGACGCCACTTCAGCCACTAGCCACCTTGAGCTACACTAATACTGGCAGTATGGGGTTTGCCCGAACAAAAGTACACAAATCAAATAAAATGTGTGCACTGAGAAATATGTAAAAACGATCATTTTCATCGATTCCTGATTTGAATAATTTTCTGCATTTGTCCCCTGAGTTTTTAGCGTTTGTCGCGGCTTCATTACGTACAATAGCTAGGTATCCCGTAGCAGCCCTGGTTGCTCCCACATGCCCTGACTGATACAAAAAATGCCGAGTCGGACCAAATAAATTGTTCCAAAACATGGGCAACATCATACCACTTCTTGGGACACTGTGCGAAAATATATCTCTCATCTCAGCCAAAATATTTGGCGTAGCCGTCCCTGACCTTATCCTCTGAGTTTTGGCCATGGCAGTGTGTGCCGCTAATTCATGACTGCTAGGACCACATCTCGAGATAACTATTTATTTTCTTCTTTGGCGGTCGGGGTCGTAGACTTGAGATTGGCCGAGCTGATTTTAATTGCAACTATAGGTTCTTTTCTCAAGACCCAAAGCAACAAGACTTGCAGCCTGGGAGGCATCCGATCCTATGGCCCAGCAAGACAAGGTGTTGTTAGCGGGGCGGTGCCCAACAACCACAAAACAATGCGCAGGGCCGAGGAAGAGACAAAACGCACAAGATGAAGCTCAACCCAACATCTCAGCCACAATTCTCTCTTTATTAGCAGTGATTCGTTATGAATCGCGAATTCCTCCATGGCTTGTCCATCGCCGGCGAAGTGTGGGTCCCGACGGCCGGGGACAATTCAATTTCGAATGACACTCCGAAAAAGGAAATTCCGGAGCAGAGCCCGCTGCTTGCAAGGCTGCCAAGCTTTTGGCAAACAAGTCAGATTCTGTGACAGGGACGAGCTCAGTATAAATAGTACGGATACTAGTAATCCTTTTAGGTGGGTAACTGTTGATAGACTTGAAACATGGTCCCGACATGGTAAGATGATATGCTGTCGGTAGCGCTGAGCTGCTTATCATATGAGGTCTATCTACTTGGATCGTGCATACATTTAGACAGGCAGCACACTGGGCTTGCTATATGTATTTGCCCTCTCAGTCTATGTTGGCGCAAAAGATGGCCACATTTCCTCGAGGTCAAGCAGTCTCGGGTGTCTCAGGTAAGTCCAGTCGCTGCTGTTAGTTTGACACGGACGTTTTCCCGCTGTCGGTCAACAAAATCATAATTACGATACAGCAGGAAGCCGCATCGTGGAAAAGGACCCAGAAGTTCGCACAACCCCAGAGTCTCTACTGGTACACCTGTAACGGGCTGAGGTAAGCTCGGGATCCCGTCCACCATCCACCGTGACGTCGCCAGTCCTTTGGTCCGAAGTATGCGACGCTAAAATAAAGCAATAGTGCCGTGCATGTTAAAGTGCCCGTAGTGCCAGGAGGGTGAAAGCTCCGGCAGCCCACCGAGACAGCAATGCAGATGCTTGAATCGGCAATAACTTTAGCGCTTTGGTAGGCTTCCGCCCGTCCGGAGGGCTGGCCGATGGCAAAACACATGGCATGAATGACGAACTAGTTAGCAATTGACTGGGGGTGGTCCCCAGCCGTTTTAGTCTCCACGCCGTCGTGGTGGCGATATTAGAGATGAATAATATGTAAGCGCAAGTAAATTGGATGGCTGCCACTGGGCCAGCTGGGGGAACAGCGGCAATGGGCCGCATTTAATTGTGGACAAGGTCAAGATGTCGGCAGTGCATGGTTACCTTTGCCTGGACCTGGAGCGGAGTGCAGAATCGTTACACCATGTGCTTGAGGCCTTTGGAGATTCTCAAGGTGAGGCATATGTAATGCGGCGTGGCCTCTGCCTGCCGACTTGTAGTCTGCGTGCGGGCTGATGCTACCTTGCGGGGGTGTGATGAAGAGGCTTGACAGAGTGCTTCAGAATGGAGTAGTGAGAAGAAGAGTAATATTCTATGGAGCCATAAGCTGCCATGGCCGTCTGAATGAGAATGTGGCCATCATCTGCGTGGTGGGTGAGGGGAGCTTCGGGCAGGCGTCTAATTATCGCCGTGGAAAGTATATCCGGCAAGAAATAAAAGGCCTGCAAAAGTACGAATCCATCGTACATCAGTCTTACAAGACCGGGCGACGAGGGGAGCTGGCGATGCTACATCCAGTGGAACCGGGGTTTGTTGGCGACTTGTCGAGGGACTTGAGCCGAGACATCCACTCGCCCGAGCAGAGCCTAACCCTAAATTTACGGAGTAGTTGCCTATTTATTAGTTGAGTTGGAGTGAGAAATGGGCCATGGACAGCGGGCAGCGACCAGTCATAACAATAAAGCAAAGACACTTGCTGGGTTGACAATCTGAGCAGAAGAAGGACCCTCCTCCCCGAGATATTTGCTCAAATTTTTTGTTACTTTGCGCAACGAGACGTTACGGGCGCCACACTTTTATCTTCGGGCTTGCTTCCGCGTGTCGCGTCCTGCAGCGAGCAATACTACTTCTAGATCCGGCCAGCCCTTTCTACTGCAAGTGAGCCATCATCTATTGCCACGGCACAACCATACATCACTGTGACGCCTCGAACCTCGCTCCGTGGCGTAGGCTCAAGTCACCCAGCTATCCCATGTGAGACGCCAGCACCAGCTGCTCAGCGCCTTGGGTACCTAGTTTACGACCATCTGGTCACCAAAGCTAATAACTGCCCCCGATCACAGTAGCGGCATTACTACCC
>JAPFSE010000264.1:0-96458 GCA_030777785.1 Beauveria caledonica | reverse complement strand
CCTCCCCCCCCGCCCTCACCATGGCGATTGTGCAGGGCTGGTTGCCGCCGACGCGGGAAAACTACGATACTCTCGTCCTTATCTGGCAGTTTCTCTATCCCATTGTATGGCCTTTTCTTTTTTCTTCTCTTGTCCCTCTTGCTCATCCCGAATCCCTCATCTCTTCCCTGAGAAAACCGCGACGCTGACTTGAACACCCACCCTCCAGATGGGCTCCCTGCAATGGGTCATTAAATGGTACGGCATGGGCAAGACTTCGGTCCAGAGCCCCTTCAACATTCCCGGCCGAGTCGCCTGGATGACCATGGAGGCGCCCGGCTTCCTGACGTTGCTGTACATCATGAATACCCTCCCACAGGAGCACGGCATCGACGATCTTCCCTGGCAGAATCGCGTTCTCGGCGGTCTCTTTGTACGTACCTTTCCGCCTTTCCCCATCGATGTATGCCTATCGATGACGATACTGATACGTGAGCTTTCTCAAACCCAGGTCATTCACTACATCAACCGCGCCATCCTCTTTCCCCTCATGCAGCCCTCCATGGCCCCCATCCACCTTATCGTCTGGGCCGCCGCCATCAGCTTTCAGCTCTGCAACGGCGTTTGCCTCGGCTCCTGGCTCTCCGCCTACGGAGCCGTCACCTCGTCCGCCTGGCTCGCACAGTCGCCGCTGCCGCAGTTTGCCTTTGGCCTCGCCCTCTTTTACGTCGGCCTGGCCGGCAACTGGTTCCACGACGAGGAGCTGCGCGAGATTCGCCGCAAGGAGCGGCGCCGGCAGGACCGCCTCCGCGCGGCTTCTGGCACGTCATCATCTGTCAAGGTGGAGAAACATTACGAGATTCCGCAGGCAGGGCTGTTCAAATACATGCTCTACCCACACTATCTGCTCGAATGGGTCGAGTGGCTCGGGTTCTGGGTCGCGGCGGGTTGGAGCTGTGCGCCGGCGCGCGCCTTCTTTGTGAATGAGCTGCTGGCGATGCTGCCGCGCGCGGTGAATGGGAAGAAGTGGTACGTGGACAGGTTTGGCGAGGATAAAATCAGAAAGAAGTGGGCAGTCATTCCAGGTGTCTGGTGAGCATGTGCGCAACGTGGTGTGTTGGTTGCCTTGTTTAAGGGGGGAGTTGCGACTCACACGGTACAGCACATTGTACAAGTATTCGGCTTGATGGCGCTGGCAACCATCGTTCTTCATTTCACAGCAAAGGCATTGCGGACACCATCGCTCTTCGGCGACCTTCCTGTTAGAGTAGTAGCCATGTCCCTCACTATCAGTAGCAACTATCCAGACAGTGCCAGAGTCTCTGTATTCTATGAGACTGTAGATTGATGGTGCCCATCATACTCTGCACTAACGTAGACCCTCGCCAACTTGGTCGCTGGTGTAGAGAAGAACTCTGCTTAATGCGGATAATGTTGGCAAACGAGATGGTAACGGCTAGTAAAGGAATCCGCTCGGTGCACACTGCATCGTTAGATGGGAGTGCCGAGGACAGGAAGTGCCGAGAAGATGCGGGGGGAGCATACAACAGAGGAATGTCGTGATAAGTAGAAGCTGGGGTACTGCCAAACTGTGGTATGGCTTCGCCCCTGTAGGTGCGCTACCAGTCAGCTCTTGCTAGAGATGCTCCAAATGGGTCATCGATATGATTGAAAGACTGTCAACTTTCGGTCACTTTTTGATTGCTTCACTTTGACCGCCTACGACGCCCGGCGAGCTTAACCAGCAGTTCTTGTTAGGTACTCTCTGGCCCCAGCAACGTAGCGGTGAAAACAGCCCCGGCGCCGACGTCCCGAAAACGACATGGCGGGCACTATTGCAAGTTTTTGACGGCTTTATCCAGAATGAGATCGCGTTGCGGTGTACAGTGGCTAGTACTTGATCCACGCCCGCCGAATCATGCGATCAAGGCTAAGCTTATCAAGACAAAAAGGCTGTTCGGGGCTTGGCAATTTTTTTCGTGATTCCGAATGAAGGAAAATATTTCACCTTGTCAGTTGAGGAATCTAAGTTAGAGCAAGGCCTGCCGGTGTTAGCATTTGTGGATAATAACTCTGCCAGCCGCAAAAACGCCTCAAACTGCCATGGCAGCGGCAACCGCACCACATCAAGGCCAGCTTTCAAAGGGAATCCCAAAGCAGACAATAGAAATGTTCTATTTCGGGCTCAATTGATATTCCAACACATCACGTGATTCATCGTGGCTGTACTCATCATTGACCCGAAGTGCACGATATAGTCCGACTCCGCTCTCGAGTAATGACACAACAACGCAACAATAGGACTACGGCTTGCCAATCCTGCCGGTAGTTACAATGGATACCGGCAGATTCAAGGCATCTCAGACGTTGTAATCACCTACTTTGGTTAGTGTTGAGCGGCAGGGCCACTCTGCAACGAGCACAGCAGTAGCGAATGGTGCCTCGATGGTAGCGCTGATGATGAGCCATGAAGGCGGCGATCTTCTGGCCAAGGCAGGCAAGGATGCAACTAGTACGAGCTTGAGGTTGGATCTACAGAGTATGAACATTGATAAGGTGCTGCATTAGCAGAGTAAGACGACGAATGGTACAGCCAAGTCATTTTAGACATGGTTCCCCGCCATGTCGAAATTCTAGAGCTGCAGAGCTGGTGTCTGGTTGGGCTCGCTGACGCCATTTTTTGGTCGTCTTGCCTGACGGTAATGGTCAACTTGGTGAGCTAGACACGTCTTTTTGTCTTGTCAAGAGCTGGTTGGTTTCGACGTGGACTCATCTCATGTAGCCAAGACTTTCGTGACATGGTGGCGGAAGAAGCGCAAGGTACGTGTCGTTTGCATTCTAATACGGCTCTCGCGTTGACGAGGACAATGGCATGCAAACCACGGCCGTGTCGATTTGTGTGCTAGGGACTAGCGTGGCAAAGAAGGACCGGGCGCAGGTTGTGGTGAATGAGGGAATCATCTGAATCGTCCCGAGGGAGCCAAATGCGACAATGAGCGATAGTAATTTGATAATGGGCATATCAGAGGGTAGCAAACGAGGAGTCGCATCACTGCCAAGGCGAGGAAACCGCCCGTCAGCGCAGACCGGGCAAGTCAGGCCTAGTGTGGTGGTGCATTGGTGATGCGGCAAGGCCAGTCAGCCACATCAGGTAGCGCGGCATGATTGGTTGGCGAGTCCCGACATGCATGGTACAAGGGTCGACAGCCGTTCCTTTGCAGGATAGTACGGCGCAGATGAATCCTCAGCTCTCCTGGCCACGGCAAGGTTCCGAAGGAGCGCCAAGAATAGGATCAAAGTGCATCTAAGAGGCAGGTTTGTCGCGATGTAGGTCTGGCCAAGTGAGGTGAGATGAAGAGGAATGGCAACAAACGCCGACAGCAAAACGGAGAGGCAGGTTGCCAGCTGCGAGCTGCGGGCAGTCAACTGCCGAGCCGTGAGTTAGCCGGGCGGTTGCCGGTGGTGTCTCAGTATGCCAACACTGTGCGAGAGGAGGAAGACGGGTCAAGAGCTGCTGAAAGGCGAAATAAAAGCGCCGTTGCTTTTCTGTTTTGCTAAAGAAAAATGAGATAGATTCTAGGACCGAATGACTGAGCGTAACGAAGTCTAGGGCGTGCCTCATGGCGCAGTTGCATCGGCAAGTCCTCCCTAAGAGAGAAGCCTACGGATGAGCCGTACAGTGTCGCACAGTGTGTGTTAGGCTAATTGTGGCTAGGGCCAACGAGCGGTCTTGGTGTGACTACGGCCTTGTTGAGTGTACTTGAGTATCTCTGGACTCGAGACCACCAAAGAGCCAACAAATACTTGGCTACTCAAAGAAGACTTTGAGCTTAACAAGTCGTAGTAGAAAGCGCAGCATGATTCCTGACCGTCTCCTCCAGAAATACCGCCGCAGACTCCATGCTGCAGCTCCCCGGCTACTTGTCCGTCGACGTAGGTCAGCGTCCATGGCGGCTCTCGCACGTCGGCTGCCCACCCTGGAGGGCACTCCTTCCCAAAACCGGCCGCGACCCAAAACTCTTTTTTCGACCAGATTGCCAGAGTACCTCTGTACCTCGCTCGCTCACTACTCTCTTCTAGGTACTTCTTGGTCTCCTTGTGACCATCCACTCACTTTGCCAACTCGCATCTCCTCTTTTGCATCGCCAATTCTCGATTCGCCTTCTTCATCGCCTTGCAATCGCCTCGCCATCGCCTTACCAGCTCTCTCTCGCTACACCCGCATCTTCCTCGTCATCTACCTAGATTGTAGCGCACGAGACATCCCTGCGTCCATCGCCGAGCTTCATCACCACTATCGCTTTCGCTGCTTGCTGCGCGCTGCGCGCTGCCCAAAACACTATCACCGCGCCACCACCGCACAACCACCAAGGTACCAACAACAAGCCAGTCTAGTGCGCGCTCTTTGCCGGCTTTCACCTCGGTGCGGGCGGAGCGAGCCGCCTTCGCTGTCACAGCAAAGCCGCAATAGTCATCGTCGATTCAATCGTCAATGATTCCTAGTCTTGCTCAACGCTGGCCACCAGACTATTAAATCATGTTGTGGCCCCTCCCTTCCAGATCAACCATCTCTTCCTTGCAACCGCGCAGCATGGCACTCAAAATCACAAACCTCTACGCCATTTGCGGTCTGTGTACCCTCGGCGGTTTGTTGCAGGGTTTCGGCGTCTCGTCCCTGTCGGCCATTCTAGCAACATGGCAGGCAAGTCGCTGTCAAACGATCCAGTGTCAACTCTTCATAACTAACAACAGATACAGTACAAAGACTACTTTGACAACCCAGAATCAGTCACACAAGGTGGCATCATGGCTTCGTTGGCTGGTGGTTGCTTAGTTGGCGCCCTCTTTTCCTCTTATATCGGCGATCATCTAGGTCGTCGAGACTCCATGATGGTTGCCTGCGTCATCTTCATTGCAGGTTCTATTGTCATGTGCGCTGTACAAGACAAGACCATGCTCATCATTGCTCGAGTTGTCAATGGCTCTGGCGTCGGCCTGCTCACCAGTCAAGGGTAAGACTCAACTCTTCGTCTCACCAAGATCATTACTGACCTGTTCAGTCCTATCTACATCGCGGAAATGAGCCCGGCCAATATGAGAGGCCGGCTCATTGCCATGCAACAGTGGATGATTACCTGGGGCGTATGTATATTGCATGCACTTCATTCTTCGGCAGTCGCTCTAACACTCCATTTAGATTCTCATCATGTACTACGTCTCTTACGGAGCCTCCCGCATTGATTCAACTGCCGCTTTCCGACTACCGTGGGGTCTGCAGATTATTCCTGCCTTAACTCTGCTTTGCTGTCTGCCCATGATGCCAAGATCCCCACGCTGGCTCGCCACCAAGGGCCGTTGGGACGAGGCCCTCGAAGTTTTGGCCATGGTTCGCGCCAAAGGTAATCAAAGTGACGCAAACACTCTTGCTGAGCTTCAGGATATCAAAGATAGAGTCGAGTAAGAATCAAACATACTGATATATGCTACCACTCACTGACACTCGCTACCAGGCAAGAAAAAGGTTACAAGTCTACTTCGTGGAGCGAGTTGTTCAATCGTCGCAATATCATCCGCCTC
This sequence comes from Beauveria caledonica, assembly GCA_030777785.1. NCBI lineage: Eukaryota > Fungi > Ascomycota > Sordariomycetes > Hypocreales > Cordycipitaceae > Beauveria > Beauveria caledonica. The sequence continues at coordinate 90,902 of JAPFSE010000264.1, read as the reverse complement.
CACGTCGCTGTCTTCACCCACATTTGGTCGCAGTATAGTGGTGTCAATGCTCTCATGTACTACATCGTCTACATTTTTCAGATGGCCGGGCTCTCGGGCACCACGAATCTCACCATCTCCAGCATTCAATATGTCATCAACGTTGTCATGACCGTACCGACGCTGCTGTTTTCCGACAAGTTTCCCCGTCGCAAAGTCATGATGACTGGCAGTTTTCTAATGGCTATCTTGCATTTCACCATGGCTGCCGTCATGGCCACCAACGGCCATCCCGTTCCCGGCGGGCTCGAGGGCACGCCCACTGTCACCTGGACACTGTACGCGGGACGCGCAAGCCAGGCCATCATCGCCTGCAGTTACATTTTTACTGCTACATATGCATTAACCTGGGGTCCGATGGGTTGGATCTATCCCTCCGAAATTCTTCCGCTCTATATTCGATCCAAGGCCGTCTCGCTTGCGACTCTGTTCAACTGGGGCTGCAACTTCAGTTTGACTTTCTTTACCCCAACGGCGTTTCGCAACATTCAGTGGCGTTTTTACATTATATTCGGATCATTTTGTGTCGGCGCCTTTGTTCACGTCTTTTTCTTTTTCCAAGAAACACAAGGCCGCTCTTTAGAGGAAATGGACGACATTTTTGACAACAACACGTTTGCCTTTGGTAAGATAAAAAACGACGGTCACGAGTTTCGAAAGCGCGTACGGAAAGCGGGAGAAAGGCTTGAATACTCTCCACCTACGTCAGAAGTGGCCGAGCTGGGGCTTTCCGACAGGAACTAGACAATTATGATACCACAGGGCGCGCGCCCGCTGCAGATTTATGAGTTTATCTCGGTTCGAATATCCATTACATTGGCGTTTTTGCATTAGATTTACATGTCAAGGAGGCTTGAACTGGAAGTGGATGCAATATTGAGGTCACGGGTCATCCAGCACCCGCATAATTGACTCTACTTGACCAAAATTATTCTGTCTGCTCACGTGAAAGGTTTAATCAGTCAGCCGTACAGAGTTCCCAAAACAGTGTGATCTCTCAAGGGTACGGCCGATTCTCTTTGTCCAACTCGATTTATCTGATGACCTCGCTCGTATCTTGACTGTGTTGGGCCGCTGGCACAAGCTATGCTTTGTCTTCACTTTATAGTGAATTAAATTCCCTTGGAGACGAGTAACTAATACTCATAGAGATGCTTCGATGTGCCTCCTCGCTCTTTGTATTGTTTCGACCACCGTTCTTGGCAGCTGTGTCGTACACGACGTACACTGCCGCCATCAAAGAACAATAATGTGCTCTACCAACGCACGATGCTCTCGTGTCCAAATATAATATTCATACACTACAGATTCCCGGACAAAGGCGCACCATATTAGATATCAACCAACAGAGAGGTATACCGTGAATTATTAATAAGTTTCTCCTTCCATGAAAACTATCTTGTGGCAAAGCAACAACTACAAAACACAGTCAACAAAAGCTCTGATAAGCCAGTATGCTCGGTCTGCTTCCCCGACATCGTAAGTCACAAAATATCGTATCAGTCGACAAGGTCTGTCTGCTTCCTGGAATCGTCAAGTCAGAAAAAACGGTGGACACATCAGTGTGGTATTTTCCTTGGCGAAATTTTCTTTTTTAATCCTCATTAGGCATCTCAGACTGGTTCCGCCAGCGCCTCAAAATCTTTCCTTCCTATTTTTTTTTTAATTGCTTCACTTTTCTCTCCTTCTTTCCTGAGCCAGAAACCAAAAAAAAAAAAAATAAGAAAAAGACCGACACCCCAAAGAAGAAAATAACGACCTACGAGGTCAAAAGTAACAAAAGAAGTAATCAAGCACATCCCAGCATTTCCCGTTTCCACACGGCCTAAAACCAAAAACAACACACAAGATTAAGCGAAGAAAAAGTCGATACAAGCAGGGTATAACAAAGCAGCGCGTGGTAGCCGCTTATGCCTCGAGGGTCTTGTTCTTCTTCTTCTGTTCAACCTTGAGTAGCAGTGCGCGGTTAATGTGCGGCAGCACACCACCGTAGGCAATCGTGGCGCGGATCAGGGTGTCGAGCTCTTCATCACCACGAATGGCGAGTTGAAGATGTCTGGGGGTGATGCGCTTGACCTTGAGGTCCTTGGCGGCGTTCTGCAGCACTGGTCAGCGAGGATCCAACAAGAGTGTGCCGGGGGTTGAAAAACGTACGCCAGCCAGCTCGAGAACTTCAGCGGTGAGGTACTCGAGAACAGCGGTAACATAGACGGCAGCCTTGGCTCCGACACGCATCTTGCTCTGGGTGTTTTGCTTCAAGAATCGCTTGACACGACCGCAGGGGAACTGGACATTGAATAGTTAGCATCGTCATTTCGAGAAAGTGACCTGAAAAGTTTGCGCAAGCTTCATCAAAGGCTCGCGACGCAATTGCACGAGCCCCACCCGCCGAAAGGCTCCTGCCGCTGCCTGGATCGCGGTCATCAACCGCAGGCGCGGCAAACGTCGCGCATCGAATTCACCGCCGCGGGAAGCTCGAGTCGCGTGCTGCAAAGAGTAGAGGGTGCATTTTCTGACGTAGAGGAGCTCGGTGACGCGTCTCGTGTCGATGGGCCGGCAACGTCGCGGGTGTGGCAGGCCTCTCGAGGGGTTTGGCACGATCGGTGGCGGGTGCGACGTTGGCGACGGGCGCCAGAGAGGGACGAGAAAGAATCGATGCAAATTCTCCTATTCGCAGTGCAGGTCCGAGATCAAAAGGCTTACCTGAAGACCGGCACGCGCAGAGTGGCTCTGCTGCTTCTTCTGGCCGTCGGCGGCGCTGGTCTTGCCGCCAGAGCTCTTTCCGCCAGAGGACTTTCCCTTGCCGCCGGGCATTTTGACGATAATATCGAGAGGAAAAAAATTGGGTAAATTCGTAAAGTTGAGCGAGGATGCGACAAGAGGATGCGCAACCGATTTCTCAATAATAATCTGAATGCCAATGGTTTGGTAATGCGATGGAGGGGGGGGTCTGTTGATGAAGGAGTAGCGTTGGTGCAGGGCGTGGTGGCGGGCGGTGTTTACGGCAGAAATTTAGCTCGGTGCAAGCTGGCGTAGCTGATTCTCAATGTTGTTGTTTGGGGCGCTGGAAGAGGGGAGGCGGCGCTGCTGCTACTGCTGCTGCAAGGCCCAGCAGGCTTGGTTGTTTGGAGCATCGTTGGCTTGGCCAATCAGGATACGTCACTGCTATCGAGTAATGCGCCACGAGTGGCTAGTGCCTTTCAGCGCAACTGCTTGCGGAAGCCGAAGATTCGCCGCGACGAGGCGCCCAGCTGGGGCAGAGAGGCGCCCAGCCAGGGCAGAAGGCAGCAGCGGTCGCTTTGCAAGATGTTACCTTATTCTCTCGTTCGAAAAGGGGGGAGGAAGTGTTTTCGAGCGTCTGTAAATTCGTCTTTCTCGCTGCAGAGCGGTGGTGACCGTGGCGACTCCGGCGTGTGTTGTGTTGGCTTGGCCCTGCTGCTTGAGACTTGCTCTTGGGGGGCCGCCCCGTACGGCAGCCCATAGCCGAAATACATCAGCCAGCCATATCGTACCGCGGCTCGCGATGCAATATCTTCGTCACAAGGTGCGGAATTCTTGATGCCATCGTTGCTGTCTTGTTGTGTATTCGGCGACGACAAAGGTCGACATATCGAACATGAATGTGGTGCTGCTGAAGCACCGCAATGGAGGCAGAGCGTGTGTAGTTGCCCCGCTATTGCAGCCACCCGCTGTGGCTGAAGCGACGTGAAGCCACATCTGCCGTTGGCCTAACGAGAAGCTCGCAAATGTAAACACTGCATCCTCTCCACTCCCGAGACACGCAAAGCCTGCAACTGGCATCTGGCTGGCATGTTTCGCGCAATACGATATGCGGCTGACCTGCGGGCTTGGTTCCTTTTGTGCTAATAAATGGCGCGACTTGCCGACTTGGCAAGCAGACCGTGGGTGGATCTGTCTTTGCGACACGGCCAAGACGGCTTACGGCGAGGTAGCAGCATTGGTATCACGACATAGTGATGTAGCCGAATTTAAGGCATGACACTTGCCATGGAACAACTTTTTTAGCGAGGTTAGCCCAAAGTTAAGCACGTCATCTAACTAGTATGTACATGGACCTAGATGGACCTAGTGGTCGTTGGTTCTCTGCCAAATGCCCAGCGCTGCACGCAAAGCATCTCGATGCTTTGCCGCCTACCCTGCAGACATGAGCGCCTCGCGAGATCAACTCTCACGGGCCAAGTAACTAGCGCACCAGTAACGCACGAGTCGAAGTGGCCGCGCATGCACAGGAGCTAGCAAGAGGAGAAGGATACATCATGAGGGTAAAAGCTGCCTACTAGACCTGCGCGCTTGATTCAATCTAGCTTCTGCTCTGCTGAGTCTGCTCTTTATGCGCTGTAACGAACACTTCTTTCAGAAAGCCCCCTAAGCATAGCAATGAAACCACAACCATATCTACCATCTGCCGTTTGCTTGACATGCAGAGTCGGCAGTGACAGCCTGAAAGTCCCATATTCGAAATTGCGGGAATCGACTCAAGTGGACTGACACTGCTGCTTCATGATGGCAACTGCTTCATACTGATATTGTGCCTACACCTGTTCTTTCGCCCGTAGCACGCAGCTAGCCAAGACTATGTGGCGGACCTCCATGCAGCAAGTCTTCTGAGTTGTAATAGGGCGGGAGTACGGCTTGCGTGACAGCTAGCTTTACGTAGATGACCTCTGAGCTGCAAGACGACAACTGAAGTGTCTACCATAGAGTATCGAGTAAAAGGGGCCCAATCCCAACCGACCAGCATATGGTGGACCTACTTTCACAAGACCAAGGTCATGTTGCAAGCGCTGCAATTTTTTGTTAGTGTTGTTCACGTGCCTTTGCGTAAGGCTGGGCTGCGCATGCCACTGTGCATGACGTCAAATGATATAAGATGTATAGCCAGACACCGGAGCTCCCTCTGTGATGAGCCAGGTTTTTACGCTGTTGATAGATGCCAATATATTTTCGAGGTGTGAGCAGTTTCTCGCCCACGTGGAGGCCCAAGTGACGATGCAAGCCGGGCTTCCGAGACCAGGTTTTCGAGGCCGAAAAGCGAAGCGACCGAACTAATTTGGTGGTAATCCCATGGTGGCTCGAGGTTGCCAGTGGCGGCATAAGGGGGTGGGAGGGGCCGCAGGGCTCCCTAAATAAACCGTCTTTGCTTATTTGCATCTCAGCAGGGGACCTCGTGGCCAGGTGCAACCTCGTCGACATGGGATGACGGCCCCACGATTGCATTTGAATGACAAGGACATCATTACAGCTCTTGTTTGTGCAACAGGAAAAGATTACCAAAGCACGGAGCGGCCCGCGTGATGCAACCGCGGTCGCTTAATGCAGAGCCCCCTGAGTTGAGCGCGCGCAGCCTTCCGATTCGCCCGCTGATAACGGCCACCATGGCGCCCCCTTTGCTGATGCACATGCTCCAGGATGTATGCGGGCGGGTGCGTGGGCTCTCGACACTGGATGTGGTTATGCAGACAGGGATGGCGAATCGTCGAATGAGGGGCGATAGGTATGGTATAAAGATTTTAAGGCCGCAATTTGGTGCCTGCTTATAATACGCATCGGATTGCTTCCGGAAACCTCGAGCCATCGGAGCTGTCGGTATTACTTATTAGCAGAGAGCAATAATAGAAGAGCTATCTATCCGAGGCAAGTGCGGGCAGTGTCAAAGTCTCGTAGCCGCAAGGTCGTGGGGAAAAGCAAGCTCAAATAAGATTGGCAGTGGAGAGGTTTGTGGTACACCGAATGTGCTCCTTTTCTGCCTTGGTGTTGCAAAAGGGAGAAGAGTCGAGCGAAATGCGGTCTTGTCCTTTGCTGGTCCCTTTCAATGGTTGATGGCGTCTCCTGACGACTTGGACAATGACCTTGATGGGAGAAGAAACGACGAGGTAGAGCTGCATCAAGCCGTGCCTGTATGCTTGGAGAAAGCATCCGTTCAAGATGCCCTAGATCAGTTCCGGTCGGTTTGCTGGCTTGTTGGCACTGGCCGGGTGGAATCACTCATGTCCAGGTAGGTATGACCCACAGCAGGGCGCCAGGCCACGAGCTCTTGGCTGTCATGTTGGCGGGGATAAGTGGACGGGTGAGACATGGAACAGGTTTCTTGTGATGCCAGAAGACAAAAGGTTGTTCTTCTTGTTGTTATTGTTATTGCAAAGACTGAGTAAACATAAGCTTATTCCGCCGTTGTTAGACCCTGATGCGGGTTTCCGTGGGGTGTTTCAAGGGTGCCTAATCAATATTCGTAGTAAACATACGTGGTGTTTGCCGCTGGCAACGGCCTTGGAGTTGTCATGTAGTACAAGTGACAACTACGAACAAAGGAAGAGTTGATAGGATGTTTCGCTTTGAGAGTTTGGCCAGGCGTAGTCAGTTGCCCTCGGCGGTTGCTAGGACAAGGACAAGCCTCTGCGTTGGGTTGAGGCTTTGTTGCACAGCCAACAACAGCCATGGAGGACAAGAGGCGGCCGAGGTCAGTGCATTGTCTGCAAGGGATATGGACATGGAAATGCAAGGCATGTCTGCAAGGCGGAGGGGACAGAGGGACACTTGCAAGAACTTGGCAACTAACTAGTAGAAAAGGACAATATTGAATGATTGGAAGATGGAGGAGGACAAGTAGGTACGCTGTGTACGTATTCGTACACAACCTGGTTGTCTCTTGTTTCCTTTCTGCTTGTCCTTTTGTTGGGCAAGGCCAGCCCTGTGGCGTACTCCTCATTTGTTAGGTTGGTGCTGGGCGGAAAGTTTATAGGGGTCCAGGGGAGTGGCAGGTGGCTGGCTGACCTGGAGATGGCTGGAGTTGGAGAATCGAATCAGGGACCTTCAAGTTGCAAGTAAGTAGGTAGTAGCTTGGGGTAATTCTGAGCAACTTCTCCGTACCTACATTTGCCATTGACATGTACGTACTTGTGCTTGGAAACATTAGTATAAATCATGGTACTGTAAGAGATGCAGCGCCAGTACCAAGGGTTTAGGCAATTGCAGCATCCTTAAGTATCTGTACAGGCTTAACTACCAACTGTTAATTTAGTACCTATCTCGGTAGGTGCCTAGCGGAGGATGGCTTGCAAGTACCTACCGCATCCCCCATTTCGTCACTGCCCGTGTCTGTCTTGACAATGATGATTTTTTGTGTTTATTTCTGCCTGCACATTTATCATACTATTATTTCCGCCGTGTGAGTGGTTGGCCATCCTACCTACCTTGCTCAGCCCTTGTTGACCCCTAATGACCACTGGACCAATGACCCCTATACGAAATAAAATGACAAGATTGATACCTAGCTCACTCATAAATAGAACAGACAAATATTTACCCCAAAAAGTATCTACCTACCTACATTTTGTAGAAAAGTCAGGTACAAGGCAGCCAGCCCATCTGCCTGCACCGCGATTGTACCTTTTCGGTGCTGCACTGGCGACTAAATACACAAGCTTCACCACCATTTTTTTTGCCAACCTCCGCCCCTACCCCATTGTGTGGCCCCAATTGCATGTAGCGTCTTTTTTTTTCTTCCTCGTTTCCTTTCCTTTTCCTTCTTTGCCCTCTTCCTTCCCCCGAACTCCCCCATCCTCCTTGCTTTGCCTCTCCTTTTACCCCCTCTCCTCTCCACCGTCTCGTCCTCCCTCATCACCTTCACGATCGTCGATTCCCCTCGACTCGTGGACCAGGACAAGAGACCCTTTCTGCCTCGCCTACTTTTCTTGCTTGTGCGGTAGCACTTGCTTGGCTGGCACAACCACTTCCACCACTCTCACTCACACCCCCATCCCGTCTACCCCCCATCCCGTCTACCGCCTACCGCCGCGGAAATCTTTCATCTCTCACAGCACTCCTCGCCGACCGACGTCGTGCGCTTCACCCCTGAGCGTCCGTCACATCGCACACGCTCCTCTGCACGCTGCGACCGGCCTGTTGCTACGCTACCAAACCTTCGAAAGGCCTTTTTAACCCGCCCGACCGAATCGCCCACCGCCAAAGAGAGAGACCATACTTTACTGTACTGGCGCCCCTTGACTTTGTGCCTTTTTCACGCCCGCCCCTCTGCCCAGGTGCTTCGTTTGCTTCTGCTTCGTTACTCCCGCATCACCACTCGCGCGCTCTAGAGAGCCTCTGATACCCGGCCGGCACGTCATCGACTCGAGTCCAGTTGATTGTCCTGCCGCCTCAATATCTCAGTCGGCCTGCACAAGAGAAACTTATTTGCCCCGAGATATATCTTTTGTCCACCTTGAACGCTCCGTCATCATCCTGCGCTTCTCGACGCTCATAGTTGCATTTTTACGACGGTTTCGAACGAGACGAATTTTCATGACTTGCCCCCTGAACGAATACTTTAAATAATCCGAACACTTGTCCTGCCGGCTACACCAGCGGCATCGCTTCTTGTCCCACCTCTTTGCTGCTATCCTCAACCTCAACATTCCTCAAACCCGCCCTGTCCGGCCACAGCCGCACATTTACACCTGCTTTCCGGTCATTGCGCGCAATGGCTCAGCAACCTCACGACATGAGCTACCTCGACTACAACTCGGGTTCCAACCGCTCGCCCAATTCCTCTCGCCCACAATATGGCGGCGGCGCCCCTGGCTTCAACGCCGGTCTTTCCCTCCCCCGACAAGCCCAGCGCCCCTTTGAGGCACCCCTCGGCTCTTCTGCCCTCTACGCATCCGACCGCCCCAACGCCGGATACAACGTCAGGGGTATGGATACCATCTCCGCTGGCGCTGTCCCTAGCTATATGCTGGATGGCAACCAGGGCTGGAGCTACAGCGCTTCTGGTGCTGCGACGGTCAACGGCGCTGTCAATGGTCCCAATAGGAGCCGCAGCAGCAACCGCAGAGCTGCTCTCCCCCAAGTCAGTACCACACTTGCGTCCTTTGGATAGAAATCTTGCTAATCACGCGTAGACTTGGACCGATCACCCCAGCATGCCCCCAATGCCTACAAATCTCCAGGCTTATGGCGGAGGCCTCAACGGCTCCCACCTCTCCAGCGGCAATCTTCGTGTTGATCACCCAGGCACCCACCCATCGCCCTCCGATATTCGCTCCACCAACTCCGACCCCGATCAGCTCATCCCTACAGCCATTGTCATCAAGAATATCCCTTTTGCTGTCCGCAAGGAGACACTTGCCTCCATCATGCTCGAGATGCACCTACCCCAGCCATATGCCTTCAACTACCACTTTGACAATGGCGTCTTTCGCGGTCTCGCATTTGCCAACTTCCAGTCAGCCGAAGACACTAGGATCGTCATCGAGGCCATGAACGGCATGGATGTACATGGCCGCAAGCTCCGTGTCGAGTACAAGAAGATGCTTCCCGAGGCCGAGCGCGAGCGTATCGAGCGGGAGAAGCGGGAGAGACGAGGTCAGCTTGAGGAACAGCACCGCGGCCCCATGCTCCACCAGCAGAGCTCCATCCAGTCTCTTGGTGCCATGTCCCAGTCTCAGCAGCGCGGCAATCCTGCCGGCTATCTCGGTATGTCCCAGGTGTGCTGTCTAGAATGATATAAACTGACCCTGTACTAGGTGATGTCGACTTGAACGACCCGCAAACGCTAGACTTCTACACGGAGCTTGTCATGTTCCGTCGTGACGATTCTCGCGAGGTTCTTGTCTTCCCACCTGGTATCGCCCCTGAGCACCGCCGCTCAATCCATATTCTTGCCCATCACATGGGCCTCGAGCACCAGTCGATGGGTGAAGCCGAGTCTCGCCAGCTTACCGTGCTTAAATCCCAGCAGCCCTCCCCGACCCCCAATATCCACAGTGCCCCTTCCAACAGTCTTGATGCCCATAAGCGCGGATTGAGCAGGGCCGCTACCTTTGACTTTGCTGCCGACCGGGAGTCTCGTGCCGTCAGCAACAACTACTCTCATGTCAACGGCCGCCAGGGACCTACACTCGAGCTTCCTGGTAGCCCTGATGGCCCCGGCCTTCCCAACCACCTGCGCGCTGCCAAGAGTTTTGCCGATCTGCGTTCGTTTACGCCTAGTCCATCCCAGGCCTCATCGAGCTACCTTACTCCCAACGCTGGCATGGGAAGTATTGGTCCCGGCTCTACCGCCCGCTTCGGCGACTACATTAGCGCTCAGCAAGGCCACCCTGGCAACCCGTCTACCCCCGGTTCGAAGAACGATCATGGGTTGGCTAGCGGTCTGGGTGCCCTCAACCTGGGGTCCTACGAGTCGAGCTCCATTTCCGGCCAGAACCGCAATGCTCCTGGTGCTATTGGCAGCCAGCGCCCTAGCGGCGTGAGCAACGGACCTAAGGGCGCTCCGGAGCGTCAGCCTCGTGGCCCTGAACGGGAGGCTTCCTCAGGATTTGCTGGCCGTGGCCGATCCAATGGACACCTGCAGCGAAGCAGCGGTAGGTTGTCGGTCAAGACTTCAACAGGGAGATTGGACTAATTCGCCGTACCAGACTCGTCCGACAACGGGGCTCGTGTTGGCACCGGCTCGACTACTGTGGCTCGGTTTTAAACTTGATGACTCTGGCCACGATGCCTGTTTCCCAGGATGGTGCGGCCTTTTGCTGGCTGGGGTGGTGTCGGCTTCTCCAGTACGACCGCCCCAGTTTGTACTATGAATGATCCCTATCATGCTGCTACTGCTGGAAGCGTGAAACCTCTGTTTTTATGATATGGACGTCAGAGTGATGAACCGAAACTCTTGGCGGCCATTTATGACGATGCATACGGAACGAGAGCATTGGATGGAGGCTCGAAAATACAGCATTAATTCAACCCTGACAACCTTTTACGACACGCCGAGATCCACCGTCTCAGCAAAGCAAATGATGGTGGAGTTTTTGTCATGCTGTCGACGGTGGATTTAGACCATACGTTGACGATGATGATGTGTTATTTATTTTACGATTTGACGTCTAGACAAATGCGTTTGTTTGTGGTCCGAGCTGTGGCTCATACTACAGACAGAGCTAGGCCGCTTCAGCAATGACCAGGACACAAGTCCGAAGAGAAGACGAAAACGCAGAATGACAAAAAAAATACGCTATACCCATTTAATACCCGAACAAACGAGCAGATACGACTATGACGACGACGAAATACTGTCCAGCACGCGCGCATTGACGCCTAGCGACTGCTGATGGGAGGAAGGGTAGTCGGAGCGCAAGCATTGCCACCCACGGATGGTCTGGCAAGAGTTTGCGAAGGAGATGACCAAGCTGAATATTTTTATCGCTTTTGAAAGAAGTTTTTGATCCGACCTTTCTGTTACTAGTTGTCTTTTCTTTGCTGTTTTTTGGATTCTTTTTTGACACCGCGGACACATGTATGGATGTTTCTTCGACAATTTTTTGTAATTGGCCACGACTCTGGCAGGGGCGGAAAAAAACCTACTATAGACTGGGAGCACGGGGGGGGGGCCGAGTAGCATAGGACTATCGAACCTTTTGTGAGGACCTTTTGGTTCTAAGGGAATGACGTGTTGGAAATGGAAAGCTTATTTGGAATGAATATGAAGGACTGATTTGATACTGCAAAGGTGGAGGGTATCTTGACAGACGGGGGTGGCGGAAACGTTGCCGGACCGAAGACGAATAGTTTCAATGCTCTGGTCCGTTTCCGGAAAGGACGCTGAAGCACAGATTGGAAATGGAGATGTGATATAAACTAACATGTTGCCTGGCGCTTCCTGTATGCTGTGTGAATATACTTTGGAGTAAAGACTGATGATGGTGGTGTCTCATGGTAAAATTTGTGAAGACTTTCTGCGCGAGTAGTGGCCGTAAGTGCCCAAGAGACAATCCAGATCAAGGCCCCTTGTTTAGTTACTTGGCAGCTCATTATCGGGCGTTGCATTCTATCCGGCTTTTCTCTCCCGTCGCGTGTCTCGCTCCCGGCCATGTACGTGCGCCGTGGACCGTACCGAGAGGCGCGGCACGGCGATCCGCAGCGGGGTTATCGCGGGGTGGCGGGGTGGTGTCCGCTGGAGGAGCGAAGCAACACGGGGGTGGCGGTATTGCACTTTTGTTTCTTTCTTTTTTCTTTCTTTAGTTCTCGGTATTGAATCATCTTTTACAGTTTTTTCTATTTTCTTCTTCTTTTCTTTCTTATGTGAATATCATCAGCTTGGTTTGCTGCATGCACTGATAGTATCAAGGTCTAGCAGCAGCAAGCTCCGCGGTTGGCGATGCATAATTCGTTTGATGCTTGCAAGGTCTTTGAAAACGTTTCTTTCTTTTATTCCCTTAATAGAGATGATGTAAATCTACGCAAGCATAGTCATATTTTTATACTGCAAAACTTGAAACAAAAAAACACAAGAAACATGAAACTAGGCTGGCTCAGTGTAGTGCGAGGGGCGAAAGTGGAAGTTCGAGTATATAAGCCGTGGGCTTCATATGATTAACTTGGAGGCCAAAACCGACGGCACATTTTACACAAAAGATTTTCGTGTCCGGCGCTGTCACTTTTGGTTCATAAATGTCACGGCGTACGTCTGTTGTCCAACCTCGACCCTGGTCTGGGGCACTCTACGTCGGAGAATAGCGGCCGATTTGACTGGACCCATCATTGTTTGACAGCTATTGTTTGGACAAGTTCAGTGTACGATATGTCATGACCACTTTTAGCCCATCGCCAAGTCCTTTGATTCGAACCTCCAAAACCGAGGTTTTTTTTTTTTGGGAAAGACAAAAAGGGCAACGGTTTTGGAGAGCGCCGAGTTTGGGTTTCCAGTTAGGCCGTTGCGGCTTTAAACCCATCCGTCATCCCCAGTTTATTTCAAACAAGTTAAAAAAACGTCATCGCTGTCGCAAGTCTAAAACCAACCGTATCCACATTAAGCCGTCACCGTTTGTTCAACCGTTCAACGGTTCAACCGTAATCTCTTCCCTCTCCTTCCACCTAACCACACCAACATCAAATTCACAGCATGACGATACCGACAACCATACAGCCTGCGGTGCCGCCGTCAAATCAAGGCGGCGGGGGCGGCAACAGTGGCAGTAGCAGCAGCAACATCCGCCGAAATTGGGTGCACGTTGCCGCGCCCAAGAATAAGCAGTGGACTACGGCCATGGACGGCATCGACAAGCTTAAGCTCGCCTCGTCCGACTTGCCGACACCCCGCGACGGCGAGGTTCTTGTCCAGATCCGGGCCGTGAGCCTCAACTACCGCGACGTCCAAGGTAACCCTTTCTTTCTTCTTTCTTTTCCTCGCTTCGCTCGCTCTCTTCCCTCTCGTCACACCTTTTTGCTAACCACAACCTTTACCAACAGTCTGCCAAGGCGTCTTCAACTCGTACAACACGCAAGTTCGCCAACAAACCCTCGTCCCCTGCTCCGACATGTGCGGCGTCGTCCTCGCCTACCCCTCCCCCCCCTCCTCCACCAGCACCACAACCCCGCGCTTCCCCCTCGGCACCCGCGTCCTCGCCATCTACCTGCAGAGCCATCTCCGCGGCGAGCCCGACGAGGCCGACCTCGGCTCCGCCCTCGGCCTGCCCCTCCCCGGCGTCCTCGCCCGCTACCGGTGCTTCCCCGCCGCCAGCCTCGTCGCCGTCCCCGCGTACCTCTCCGACGCCGAGGCCAGCTGCCTCCCGCTCGCCGCCGCCACCGCCTGGACCGCGCTCAACTGGCTGCGTCCGCTCTCCCCCGGCGTCGGCAGTACCCACCAAGTCCAAGACGGCGGCGCTGGCAAAACCACCACCACCACGGTGCTGTTGCAGGGGACCACGGCGGTGGCGCTCGCGGGCCTGCAGATTGCAAAGGCGGCAGGGTGCAGGGCGCTGCTGACGGCCGCGACGGATGACTTTGCGAAGCGCGCAAAGGAGCAGCTGCAGGCTGACGAAACGGTCAATTACCAGACGCACTGGGCGTGGGAGGGCGACGTGCTCGACGCGACGGGCGGTCGCGGCGCCGACGTCATTTTTGAAACGGGCGACGGCGTGCGCGCCGGCGGCTCCGCGCGCACCCTCCGCAAGAGCTTCAAGTGCGTCGCGTTTGGCGGCGTCATCAACTGCATCGGCTCGCTGTCCTCTGGCCGGAGCGACGACAACGACGACAACGGCAGCGGTGGCGGCGGCGGCGGCGGCGATGACGGCAAGACGCCGGAGCTGCACCGGTTAAACGTGAATGCGCTGGCGCTCGCCAGAAACGTGACGATTAAAGGCGTGCTCAACGGTGGGCGCGATCGCTTGGAAGAGGCGCTCGCGTTCTACGAGGAGCACCAGATCAAACCCGTCGTGGACAAGACGTACACGTTTGCAGAGGCGAAGGAGGCCATGGCATATTTCCAGCAGGGGACGCATTTTGGAAAAGTGGTCATTACTGTCGAGGACGGGACAAATGACAAAGACGGGACGAATGATGAGGACGTGGACGACGGGGAGAATAAGAAAGCGGAATGAATGACTTTATAGTGGTCTTTATTGCACATAAACTGGCGTTTTGCATATTGCTTTTCACTTTTGAATTTTGGATACAGACACGAGACTAAATGAATCATACAGCAAGACACACGTAGAATACCAATACATTTCCACACTTCATCAACCATGATTTACACTATAAATAGCTCGTCTTTTTTTTTACAAAGAAAAAAAAAACGCTCGTAGACCTCCAAGATGCGGGGGTTAACACTATAAGACATGCCGAGTTTTGTTTTCTTCTTGCTCCGTCTCCATGCATCACAAGTCGCCTTCGACTCATCTTCCCCTCCCCGTTTTCTCTCATTACCATCTTCATCGCGCAAACACCTTGACGACGCCGTCGCCCCCGCCGCTCACGACCCATTTGCCGTCCTGGCTCCAAACGCACGAGCACACGCCCTCGCCGCGCATCACGCGGTGCGTCGTGATTTCCTGCACGCACGACCTCTTCTCCAAGCTCCAGAACCGCAGCGACGCGTCGTGGCCGGCGCTCACGAGCTCCCGCCCATCGGGGCTGAGTGACAGGCTGGAGATGGCGTCGGGGTGCGCGAGCATGTTGTATGTACACTGGCCTATTAGAGTTCAAAGTTAGTATGAAATACAACGCAGTGCAAGAGTGTCAAGCATACCGCTGTTGGCGTCAAAGAATCGCACAAAGCGATCCTCGTGGCCGGTAATGATGTTGCCTTCAACGCCACTGCCCGCCATGGACCGTCCGCCCGTAGGCCCCCCGCCACCCGACTCTTCTTCGTTGATGTTACTGCCGTGGTGCTGACTTCCCTGGTCCAGGCCAATCGTCGTGGCGACGACCGCGTTGACGCTCGTCTTTGGCGTGCCGTCGTACGTCTCCCCGCTGTCCATCTGGCCAACCTGCTCGCCCGTTCTCGTGTCGTACACCACCACCGCGGCGTCGGCGTACGCGACGACAAATGTGGCGCCCGACGTGCCGAGGGGCGCGATGCTTGTTGGGCTGGCGGTGGCGCCGTCCGATCGGTGTATTACGTGCACAAGCGTCTGGTTAAAGGGCGAGTTGGACGCCGTGCTGGGCTGCGGCGAGTTGGCGAACCCGCTGCCCGAGCTCATCGAGTTGCCGCGCACGCGACGCCCGGGAACGCCTCGGTTGGATCCCGGCTGCGGCGAGGTGAGCTGCGGCGGCGCGCTGACGGACCATAGGCGGACGGAACCGTCTGCGGCACCGGATACAAGCAGTATGCGGTCAGGAGTCCCATACTGACTCGAGCTGCCGAAAATGGCACCTAGTGTCGTGGGTAGGACGCACAAAGCCCACACTGCATCTGTGTGACCTTCGAGCGTAGCCTTGGGATCCACGCGGCCACGCTCCCAGACACGAATGGTAGAGTCTTGCCCACCAGAGAAGATCCAGCCATCGCCTTGCGCGCGGCCGCCCGTGGAAAAGTTGGGCGCTGGCGACCACGATGTCAGACAGAGAACAGCACCGTTGTGGCTGCGATGCGTAAAGTTGGCAATTACGTCAAGATCAGATGCGGCATTGCCCATGCCCGAGTGTGCGTCGAGCCGTGGGATGTGAAATCGCTTAATCATGCCGTCATCACCGGCTGTGCAAATCTCGGGCTCGCCCGGACTGCCACCGCCGGAAAAGATTACAGTGCGGACCGTGTTCAGATGGCCACGCAGCCCAAATCGCAGCTTAAAGTTGCCGCTGTCTGCCTTTTGCGAGGACAGGCTCAGGTCCTGGTCGCTACTCCGCCGCTTCGACATGGAGCTCTTTCTGCGTTGGCTGCCAGGCACCCGACCGGGCGACTTCGGCATGTAGTCTGCGTGAGGGAACACGTCTGTGTCTGGACGGTTCGAAGTAGAGGGGCTCTGGGACTGCGCAGTTTCAGGCAGTGTGCCTTCGGAAAAGTCCCACCCATCCCCATCGGGGTCCTGGGGTGGTGCAGGCATCCGCTCGCGACTCTCCGGTTCCTGCATCGTGCCCAGCGCCTCGACAGTTTGCGAGGAACCAACACCGCTGTCGTTGGTACCCCGCATCGAGATGGAAATAGGGGCCGACCAGTCGCTGGCAGTTCGATACGGCGGCTGCTCCTCTGTGCGGACCACGATTTGTGGGTGGGAGTTGGAGGACTGTTGGCCAAAGCTCGATGGATCTTGCATCGAGACTGTCGTCGTGGTAGGCGGATTTTGACGGACGTTTACTTCCTGCACATGATTCTGAACAGTTCGTGACGGTAGTTGAAAATGTCGGGATTCTTGGGGGGGACCGAGCCCGTACGGGTCGACTTCACGCAGGTCTTCAATCATAGGTAGAGGCGGGGAGTCTCTCGGGGGTAGAGGATTCGCTGGCGCAATCATGAGGTACATGAATTCGGATTGGCACTGGTCTAGGAAATTCTTGAGTTCCTGCCTGTGTGCTTCGTCGTCGGTACGCTCCATCTCCACACCATCAACACCAGGAGCCGGCTGCTTCTCTGTGTTTCCTGTAATATGTCAGTATCATGCATTGACGAAGGAGGTGCCAGGGCTACCAACCGTGTAGCCTCTCTCGAATCTTGGCATCACGATCATTTTGGGCAATGGTGTCGACATCTTCTGCACTCGTGCCTTTTAGTTTGACAGCTTGGTCTTTGACCTTGCGCTCGAGAATGGCGACGTATTTGCGCAGAGCCTTTTGCGTGGCGTCGGCGCGTCGTGCCTGGCCCTCGAGGTTGGCAATCCTGGACCTCATCTCCTGGTTCTCAATCTCCCAGGCATTTCTGTCTCGCTCGTGGCGATGCCACTCCGTCTGGAGGAACCGCATGACGCCCTGCAGGGTGTACTCTGTAGCTTGAGGTGCGTTGGTGCCGTTGCTCTGCATCGCAGGCCCCATCTCCATGCCGCCGAAGCCATTTCCGACGTTGGGGCCCATCATGGCGCGCCAGAGGTGCAGCTAGGCGAGCTCATCGAGGAGCAGCCTCCCCAGAACGCGGCGGCGGGCGGTGTCAGGGTGATCTCGCGACAGGCAGGGGAGCGCGACCAAGGGGCGGTTCGGATGTAGATGCAAAGTTGAAGACGGGTGTCGATCAAGACGGTTCGCGGGGTCCGGGTCGAAGAAAGGTAGGAGATTCGGCTCGCAGAGAAATAGTCTGAAGCAAGACAACGGGCGACGACTTCAAGCTCCCAACTGCTGAGCTTGGTGGTGTCCTTCTCTGGCGGGTGGCTCCAGCCAATGGGCGTCGGCTGCCGGCGGTCAGGCCACAAGGCATCAACTTTCTACAGCCCCTGGATAGCGTCCAGGATGTTTGCGCAGGAGCAAATTCTGCCGATAAGCGTGAATAATCGCCGGAACGATGCATTGTTTTTATTATGCAATTCAGATACGCTTTTGGAGGCCCGCTGACGGTGAGCCTAAACGCCGGCGACGACCTTTGATTCGTGCCACACGATTACCACTACTCAGGCACGAGACACGAGACACGAGACACCCTGTTCAAGTCCGTTTCTACTGACGAGTTCGTTCCTACTGAAGCCGATGCCCTTTTGGCAATCCTCTAGCAGCTCGCCATTCTTCTGATTCTGCCTGGATGGCTTTTCCAAAAGCTTCCCGCCAACCACCGACAGTGTTGTCTTTGTGCCGGAGGCCACCCCATTCCCATTCGACCCAGGACTCAGCCCTAGAGCCTTCTGCTGCATGAACAAGACCCATGGAAACGTCGATCTGATCTGACAGATCGTCCACAGCGTAGAAGACGCTCGCGGAGCAGCGTGAACAGTAGTATCGCTGGACATCCGGTGAGCTCTCGTAGAATGTGAGGGTACCGAAGCGACTGTCCTTGCCTGCCTTGACCGCAGTTTTCAGGTCCAACGTATTGGTGGGAAAGGGTTCGTCATCCTGACCTCCTGCGGCGAAACCGAGTTGTGCGACTCTGGCAAACGTCCAATGCATGATGGGCACGCTGCCGACCATGAATCTGCAGCTGTCGCATGCGTCGTAAGAGGCAATAGGTTTGAGCGTGGCAGGATTCACCCAGCGTGGCAGTTTACCCTGCGCCTTGAGTTTGCTGAAGTCGTCATTGCCTCGCCGTAGCGTGAGATCAACGCCTTTGCAAATGCATTGGACGCGCACACTCTTCTGCGAAGTACCGTCCGCAGTCCTTTTCTGGCAGGATGCCTGCGGCGGCCAGTCACTATCAAGCAATCCATCCGCCTCACCATGACCCTTCCGCCAGCGAGGAATCGGCTGAGAAGGCCCATTCAGATTCTGCATAAAGACCGAAGCACCTCCATCCATAGTGTCCCCTACCCAAATGTGTTGGGCAACCTTGACCAGGTCAACGTTCAAGTTTGGCAGCAGGCCAGCAGCAAGATAAAAGACATCGGGAGTCTCGCCTTCGTGAGTCTTTTGTGCAAACACTGGCGTCCCGCACGTTTCGCAAAACATCAAAACCGAACTGCGGGCGTACTTGTATCTGCGAAGGGAGGAGCTCAAAATCGCTTCCGGTGACCCTGGCCACTGGACTGCGCAGGTGTACATACCGCCCGTGAGGCAACGGCATTGATCGCAGTGGCAACAGGTAGCTGCAAGAGGCAGTTCGGCGGCGGGGAGTGATGCTGAAAAGGTGTGCGATTTGCACAGACAGTGCACGCTTATCTCAATGTCAGTTGCATTTGCCATTGTGAGTAAAATTCAAAAGATGTGGCATGATATGCAGCAGTTGAAAAAGCTCAACATCAAAGACGTTTTGAAGCCCTCATTTATACACGCTATTGATTTAGCTAGTCCTGTTAAGCCGACTTCAACGCGGGGTCGACGAACCTGGTGCACCGTGAAAAGTACAACTGAATGTAACGTGTCGATCAGTACCCTAATGTGCCACAAACATGCAATCGAGCCTGCTCGGGCAGTTTTTCCCCGCGTTGCGCGGGCCATCACGGAATACAGTGCTGTCGCGGGTGAATCATATGTATCATGTATATGTACGTCTAAAACAGCCTACATCTTTATGCTCCAACTCATCCCCTCTTAGTTCTTCCACTCACCCCATATCCAGCGGTTGAAGAAATCAAGCGACGAGACGGGCTGATCCTCGGGCACCATGTGGCCAGCCCCATAGATTTGCATAAAGTTGAAGTTGCCCGAGTGAGTAACCTTTCCGTACTCCTTGCCGCTGCCGCCGAGCTTCAGGGGCTGGACCGGAGCCTGATTGAATGCGGCCTTGCCGGGCCACTCGAGGGCCTTTGTCCAAGCGCGGTTGCCGAGCCAGTTGCAAATGTAGTCGGCGTCACCGGCATAGATGAGAACAGGAATCTTGGCCAGCAGGCCGGGCACAACACGGTAAATGGGCTTCATCCAGTCACCAGTGCTGGAAAAGGCTTGGTAGACGCTGTTGTCGCACAGGGACCATTGGCGCTCGGCGCCGATAGCCTTCCTGGTGGTGTTGCTGTTGAGGAACTGGGTGCTGTATTCGGGCGTTCCATCACCGTCGTTCTTTCGAATGTCATAAACATCTCGACCAGACCGGCTGTAGACGCTGAGAACGTTGTTGTTGCAGTAGTTGGTAGCACTCTGGCAGGTGGAAGCATTCTCGGTGTCGTAGCAGCTCTTGATGCGTCTCTTACACTCTGGCAGCGCATTGTCCATGGTACGGCACGACGACTGGCTCAAGACGGACTCGTAGCCACCCTCGCCACAGGCCATGGGGAGGTAGTAGTCGTACTGAGTGAGGGGCTCCGTCATGCCGTTACCGACGAGGATAGACTTGAGGTTGATGTTGCGGTCGGCGTGGGACAGGATCTCGGCGGCTGTCACGGGGATGTAGTGGCCGGCGTAGGACTCGCCCGAGATGTGAAAGTCCTGCGTGGCGTACTGGGGGTACTGCTTGAAGAAAAAGGTGAGCAGCGAGTAGAGGTCCTTGGCGCTGGCCACGCTGGTGCCCACGCGGGTGCCGCTGTAGGAGAAGCCCGTGTTGACGGGCTGGTCGACAAAGATGACCGAGGCATTGTTGTTCCACGAGTAGTTGTTCCTCACGGGCTTCAAGTCGGAGCGCGGGATAGTGGCAGGGCCGAGCTCGGTAAAGAGACCGTTCATGGAGGAGCAGCCAGGGCCACCGTTGAGCCAGAGGACGACAGGGTCCTTGGCGGGATTATTGCGAGACTCAAAGAACCCTTGCCAATGTTAGCCATCTTGCATGTGAATAGGAGTCAGTCAGGGATGTACTGCATACAGAAAAACAGGTGCTTGTCATTCACATCGTCGTCAATGTAGCCACTCAGCTGCTTGACGGTGTCGACTTTGACCGCAGAGGGGTCAACGATTCTCGAGCGCAGAGTGTAGTCGGCCAGATAACCATCAGTCTTGGCGGTCTCGACAGATCGCTGGCTCAGAATATCCGAGCCATGGAGGATGTGATCCCACTCGCTATCGGGAATGCGTTCGACATTACCATCAGCATGAACAGCGGCCACAAGCCCCACGAGGAGGGCAGACACAGAGAACTTCATCATGTATGTACCCAGAACAGCCAGGTAAGAATACAAGGAACGGGCAAGTGAACCCTACGTTTGGGAAGGGGCGGCTGGTGATCTTTTATCTCTTTCAAACCCGGTACTCCTTATCTGGACAGTTGCCTGCCAGTCACTCGCTTCTCCCGGATTCTTTGTGTCCCGCAAGCCATTACGACATCTCACCGAGTACCGCATCGTACCCATGTCCGGCAGTGGCCATCTTCCAGCCCATGAGGATCGGCCTAGCGCAGTATTGGGAAGGTCAAAGAACAAAGAACAGTCATGGAGTTGGGGCCACATGGGTAACCAGAAGGTAGCATTGTCCGTGGACAGCATGGAGCAACTTGGCCCACGCCAAAGCAATGGCTCAAAGAGGCAAGTTGATAAAAAAGCATGGACCAATGTGCCAAGCTAGCTCGCACGCGAGAGTGACTTGTGAGCGATCGGCTAGCCTTACTTGTGATGCGTTTCCGACGATGAGCGAGGCCACTGTAAACCAGACAGCTGAGGAGGGGCATCTGTGAAGTGAGACATAAAAACCGTTGATCAAGATTGCCAGATCATTCCACCTGAGCATTGTTTCGACCACACGGGCGCAAAGTCGACTTGGTTTGAGACGTTCCGTGACCCCCAAGCGCTCGGCTAAACCAAGTTGAGCAGGTCGTTACTTCAAGGTCGTATTTGCGCTACCCGGAGATGGATGCAGCCACAATCGCAAACCTTGAATTTATTCATCAGACCTTGGGAGCTGAACCCGTGCTTTATTCAGTACAACAAATGATAGTCCTGCTAACGCTTTAATAACAACTCGCCAGTGATCATCCTCTCACACGGGGGTTTCAACAAATCACAAGGCTAGATAACTCAAAACCCAAGATCAGCAGTCAGAGTCTCCAGCACGGCCCCTGAAACCTAAAACCCAACCGTACATCCAGGTGGCGCTCGCCCCAGAGATCAGGCTCCGGCTCCCATTTGATGCGGGCGTGCCAAAGACAGCCTTGCAAAGAGACTTTGCGGGCCGGCCAACCAAAAGCGGCAGCCGGCCAATGGATAAGCATAAACTTACCAAAGTCCAGGTTCCCCTGTCCTTGCTTCCTTGGCTCGCCTCCGCACTTGCCCTGTTTCAGCAAAAGACCTTTTGTAAATGATGCCGACGGCTTGACAATATGCAGCACACTTTTCATTTCACTCGGCATACCTGGGGAAACTCGCTGCGTCATATGACCCAACCGGACGGAGGGCCGGAGGGTGTCGAGTACCATTCAAGTGCCGATTAGATGGCTATTAATAACGCATTATAGGGACTCATACAAACAAGACAAAGTAACGTTGATTTGCCATGGTACTTGGTGGGTTGTCAGGAAACGAAGCAACGGGTTGTCAACTGGACGGCTATTACATGGGAAATACATACACAGCACCTCCGTCATTCACCGCTGCGAATGCCGGACCTTTTGATCACGGGCCGATTCATGGCGCCAATTCCCACTGTACCGCTGGCGACTTTTGGGCAATCCTGATCTGGCACGCTCTTGGCAGCATCAAGGCCACGATGTCGGCCACGCGTCGCGAGGCGGCACGGGCAAGTGCGGGCCGACGACCCCGCGAAGCAGTTTCCGGCACATTGTGGAAGAATCTTGTCAGACGTGCATTGTTTCCCCGGCGAGGAACGAATGAGGATGCTGGGCGGTCTTCGAGTCGGACTTTGTTCCGGTCGAGGGCGACCAGAGCAGCAAGACGCTGAACAAAGGTCGTCCGGGTTTGGCGCTCCAGAAAATAGCCTACCGATAACGGAAGTATGGTGATGGAATGAATGCCACGTATATAATCGCAAGTCGTATTAGCATTACCCTGATCCGCGAGCTGGCAAAGATGCCGGCACGCAAGCGACCCGGCCATCGCTTCAACGGTAGTCAGATAGCTACCAAAGACAGAAATGCCAATTACTACCTCTACTTTGTTAGCCTCAAGGTCGATTCAAGTCAGAGTTGTCAGTCAATTCGGATCCAGTACGGTGAAGGGTCTGGCTTATACGGGATCTCGGTCTTGCCTGCAAGAGATTCACCAGAGGACACGGGGCTTAAGTATCTACTTCAAGAGAGGCTTATTGCCCTTTCGCGGTATTAAAGGACCCGATTTCATAGATGCTGCATGCATCTTGGAACTGTAAGGCTCGCCAATGTCAGCAACTAGCTAATCTGGCTGGAGCGCTTTCAAGAGCTGATGCTCACTCAATATCTTCAGTACCATTCCTGTACCCAAAAGTTGAGATTGAAGGTATCTTCTGCCCACGAAGTCGTCTGCATCGTCTGCTTCGCACCACGGCAGACGTCCAGTCGGATGAGCTCTACCACTATGGAGCCACTCACAGCTTTCGGGCCACTTGTGCGTAATCGTTGGCTAAGAATGGCGGTATTTCACTGCGTGATGAGCAGGCCCTTGATGAGAGCTCACGACAACACCCCCAGATAACAGTCGTTTGTGTTTAGGCAGTATCTTGCCGGCCGGGAAACTTTAAATTACTTGTGCACTCGCTCGCCCCCATTCTTGCCGACCAACACACCAGCCAGAATAGTGCAGTCAGTGCCTGGTGATCAGTCTCTGACCATACAGCAGGTCAATCCCAGTTAGAGTGTGTGGAATAAGTGCTGGCCATAGAGTAATGTAGGCTATGATGTTTCGGAGAGATAGATTCAAGCTACTTTTCAGTGTGCTTTCGACATTGACACTTTCAACATGGGAAGCCCAGACAGAGATGGCAATACTCTCGTACCAGCCCCAATACTGAGAGAAGCATTATACCCATGACATGAAGGGGAATTGGTGTCGTGAAGAAATGTTTACAGCTTCTGAGTTTCCGCTGGCGCCGGACAAGAAAAAATCGCAAAGCTGCTGTCCGAACGGCAGGTTTGATGACTTGAACGGACAGGTCTGTGCCAACAAGATTGAAAGCGACGGCGGCAATCTGCCTGGCGGCAACTGCGAACGGCTCTGCCTTGAGCTGGGGAATGCAATAGTACGTCTCAGCTCACACTTGCGACGTAGTTTTGCTACTTAAAAACTCGTTTTGCAGGGCTCCTGTGCAAGATTGCCGTTCAAAGACAGCCAAGAGACTCGAGCAAATAGGACCAAGTCCTCATAGAGCCAGTGAAGCAGGCTTCAACCGTAGCCCTCAATTTGTATCCTTTAAAAATATGGTATGTTCTTCGAGAGATGGGCGCGGTCTAGAAAGGGTTTGATCTGTCTCGAGGAAGAGCTGCTTGATGGTGTGCTACGAGTGATAAACGAATGCAAGCTGTTGTCCCTCGTGAGAAAAGTCAGCATTTGAATAAATACGAGGTCACCTTGGCTCTCTTCAATGAATAAATGAGTCCCTAAGCTACGCTGGCTTGCAATTTGGGCAAAAATTCGACAACTGTCGAGCCAACAAAAGCGTTGACGATGAGTTGCAGCAGTTGCAGGCATCTACCACTCGATCATTCGCAGCAATACCAAAAGGCGAACCTTTGCGAAGAAAGCAGTTCACAGCCTTTACGTATTCAAAAAAACCAAGTAGTTCATGTTCGACGACCGCTGCAAAGTTGGGGCACTTGGGGAGGTTTAGAAGCAGCCAGCTTTGACAATTTCACAGCATCGTTGACCAAGACACTCTCTACGTTCATCACAAGTTCATCACAAGTTCTCACAGCTTTTTTTTCCTTGCGAAGGTTAAATGCCCAAGTGCGCACATGTTCCTCGTCCGAGACTGGCTGAAAGAGACGTGAGCCACCCAACCAACCTGCCTTGCCTCACAACTATGCTCTCTCTCCAACAAGTTCAATCCTACGGCTATTAGGTATTTCCCCCGATACATCCGCCCTGGTATCTCGGACGTTGCACCGATTCTTTCCTTCTTTCCCCCCCACGAGGCGCCGCCATTGCACGTATCAACTACGTGGCAAAGACACGACCGAGCTGTATCGAATTATGCACTCACGCTGCAAGCCCCCCCCCCCCCCGGAGACCTTGCTTCTCTCGAGGATTCTCAGCCATTAAAGCTACGCCACAGCTGGCAAAAAAGCGGAAAAATCCAAAACCAAAGGACTATCCATTGACCGGACAGAAAAGCCCTCATGCGTATATAAAATAGGACACCAGCCAGGATCAGTTGCTGGGTGGATGGGTGGGATGGCAACAACGTCCTGCGCAGTTCATGCACGTGTGATGACGTGAGAGCGGACGAGTAACGGGATTTTTTATTTTTATTTTTATTTTTCACATTTTATTATATTTTATGATATCTCATGTTGTTCTACCTGCAAGAAAGCGACAGGGAAATCCCGGCGTGGGGGATAAACCAATGCCTTGGTGGTGTATGCACGACACGGGACGAGGATGAAAGAGGGAAGATGGTATTTTATTTTATTTTATTTATTTTTTATTTTTTTCCCTCGCTGACAGGCAGCCACCCGCGCAAGCCTCATCGAAGTCTTGTGTGCCTGGGGCACATCGGATACTACATGAAATCACCCGACGCGCGGGCTGTGCCACTCAAGTTGTATGCTATGCTATGAACCTATGATATCAGGGTACGTGAGCGTGTGTGTAGTGTGTGTGAGTGTGTGTGTGTGTGTGAATGGAAATGTGCCCGCTGGGCCACATGATACCATCTGCCAGAAAAGGCGCACGTCCCTATCAAGATGTGCAAATGCACTTGGCGGCAAACTCTGGGTGGCCTCTGCCGTCCCCGTGCAGTAAGTAGCAGCCAGTTGCTAGTTCAACTAGTCAACCAGTTAGTCAGTTCTTCAGTTGTATCCGTATTCAGACACGAGATGGTGGTGTACGAGGTGGATTCTGGGAGGAGAGAGGCCGTGACTGGACGACATGACGATGTCGCTCTGTTTATTGATGTGATAGTACCAGGGCGACTGACAGGTGAGTAGGTCATGCACGACACCACCCGCCAAACAATGGGTTTCGGCGCAGCACGATGTAGCGATGTGATTGTGACGCTGGGGGAGGGGGGTGGCGTTCTTTTGCATGCGCAGCTTCAATTCTCAGGTATGAGATGATGACCTTGTTCCGCCGGGTTTGAAAAGGTGATACCGTCATAAAACGTCGACGTCGTGTTGACATGATCGTGTGTACTGCTAGAGTCACTTGGCAAAGAACTAGGCGCTCAACGTAGGTGCAAGCAAATCATCAGTAATTTAACTCTGTAACACACTGTCAGCGGCAGTTCGGACGTACAACTCGGTACAGGCTGCGAGTGGTTAATATCAGAGCTCTCGGAGGGGGGGGGTTACTCTTTTTCGCCACCCACAGACGTCTTCTTCCCTCGGAGAAATCGATAAATTACACACATACAGCAAGGCTACATCGCCACGCTCTTTTGGAACCCCCCCCCTCTCCCCCACGACAACCAGCGTCTTTGTCTGCGAAACCAATCAAAAGGGCCAAATGACCACTCACATTGATGGTTAAATTTGTAGTGTTGGCGACGCGCCGCCACTAACAAGGAGCAGCGGCCTTTTTCCGCGCGCACAATTTGAACATGCCGCTCAAAAAAAGAAAAAAAAAGAAAAAAAAAAGAAAAAAGAAGAAAAGGAAAGGGAGTCTCATATTTTGCTGTGCGACAGCAGCATGTTGGACAAACTTGACAGTTGACAGTTGACAGTTGACAGCCTGTTTGTGTTTACAGTGTTCCCCTCCTCCTTTCCAGCCTGTGCGGCGCACACAAGTTCTTCTGTAATAAGCCGACAAATGTATCCCGGGGGGGAGCACTCAGGCTGAGACATGCGACGCATCACCAGATGTTGTAGCTTGGATGCTCATTTTTGCTTTTGTTTTTCTTGTTGCTGATGCTAGCCAACACACAATAGTTGGCAACTCGGGCTTTTAATCTTGCAAGATTGCCGGAAGTTGGTTGCCCATGGAATTCTTTGCCTCTATTTACGGCTTCAGCCGCGCTACGCCGCCCAATCAACTTGACCAACTTTACTTTTTTTTTTTTTTTTTTCCTTTCTTTCTTCGCCTTGTTTCTCTAACTAGGTTATTGTGCTGAGGCTTAGCGCTAGCTTGCAACGAAACCACAGCAGAGATGTGCATGATTTTGTTCCCATGTAATGATGCCGTTTCCATGCACACGAGCGGTACGTCCTGCCGTCTTGTTGGCTACGGCTTGGGAGGCGAACCTCTGACTTCTTACTGATATAGACCAGCGCATGTGTCCAAGAACCTACCCCGTACATGTGCAGACTATTTACTTGCCTAATAATAACTAAGCATTTTGCGCAACATGCAAAACAAAAGCCAAGACCTCGTTGGACGCGCGACGCCAACCCATGCCCCATGAGTAAACAGTAAACCTGTGTCGCCTCCCACCCGCCCCTTCCTTGGGTCCGGTCGGTACCTTGCATAATGACCCAAGAGAATTGTCCGCGCGCGCCAGCAGCAGAAAGGGCCAAGAGGGCATCGTTGTTGTGCCAAGGCCCAAAAGATACGATTTGAAACGCCCGCGCGGCCCGTCACCTCCCCCACAAAGGAAATCTATCCGTCATGAATCCTGAACCCTGCCTGTGTTTCTTTGTTGTAGGCTGTAGTTAGCCCATCGACATGCCTGTTTTGTTATTCATCAAGCCCTCAACCAAGTCGTTCGCGCTTCAACAGAGGCCGAAGCGAAATGGTCTCTGCCGCAAGACGCTGCATAACAAAAAACCTAGCATGTATTTTGCCCTTGAAAGTCTTGGCCGGCGTCAATCTTCAACATGATGCATTAACTGGCCATTCACACTCGTTGCCCACTCTCAACCACATGCTGCAGCTGTTTTCCCAAGCGCTGCCATGAAAAATGATGCATCAGATTTGAGTGACGGCAGCGCCACCAGTGTCCTTCCCGTCCCCGCCCCTTGTGAGCTAAATAACACCCCAGCCATCCAGCTAGTGAGGATGTGAGGCTTCGCTTGTCTTGGAGGAGCAACCTCCCAGACATCCTGGTCGTCCTTTGATTTGGAGCCACATTATACATTGTAGGGCGCGGCGGCGTCTCTGTCACATTTGCGGAAACAAGTTGACAAGAATTACACTAACGGCGAGTCTCTCAGCAGTAGTCAGTCTCGAAAACAAGTCTTCTCTGGTCGCCCGAGTCGACTATGAAACTGCAAGGCTCGCATCATGGGAATCTTTCAACATTGCATACATAGGCTTGGAAAGACAACGCGTCGCCTGTGAAACCTGATGCTCTTCTCGAGTGCATCTGCAGTTTCTAATGGAGGTTAGATCGGCATATTCTCCTCCCCCATGTACGGCTCAAAAGACCTCGCAAGCCTTTTGATTGCACAGTGCTGAAAGAAGGCGGCTTGGCATGCATGACGAGCATGTCGACGTATTATTTATTCATTACCAGCCTCGAAAGATTGGTGCATGAGCAGGGAGCTGGGATGTTTATTAGTGGCATGCGCGGGCCGTTTCGCGCGAGCGACGAACCCATGGGGCGATACTCGAGAATTCCGTAGCCGTACACAGCAGATGAGTTACACCTGATGATCCAACGCTGATCGGGACCAATACATCAGTCGGTTTTCAGCTGTACGGGGAGTTGTTAGTACACAAGCGAGGCTTTAACTGGCTGAAAAACAAAAGTAGACTTTACTCAATAAGTAGGCTGAGCTCCCTTGTTTCTTTTTCCGAGACTTGTTTAACTTTACCCCAATGCGCCAGGCGTGATGAATAAGCCCAGGCTCAAACGCAAAATGGGAGGCGACTACAATTCGTCAGGGCAAAGAGCGCAGTGACGTACCTGCTGATAAGAAAAAGCACACATACAATGCATCCACGGCCAGCATCTAGAAAAATTTCGTTGAAACCACGGGCAAAGAAAAGAACGCATTTGATGCAAGCCATTCGCCTCGCAGGAGCCATCGTGTGCCGCTCCCATGGCCCATGGCCCGTGTGAGGAGCTATTGCATGCCTGCTATTGCAGTGGCGTCGGGCTTCTTCGTTTCTTTCTGGCCTAATAAAATCGTCAACGCTAGTAATCGCACTTCAAGACTGCCGAGACGGGCAGACAAATCCGTCAACAGAAACGAGTAAATGCAACTTACAATGTGCATCTCGGCAAGGAGACTTGGCACTCCCCATGCACACTAGCAAACATGGGCCCAATACTCGAATACCCTTGTCATATACCAGGGGATGCGCCATGTTTCTGACGCAGCGTTTTGCCTGTTTTCCGTTTCTGACATGTCACGTCTTGAAAGTGCGCTGCACATGAATGTCCTCTGTCATCCTTCATGAGTGAGGGTGTGCAAGCATATGAGATGAAGAACGCGCCGGTGCTGATTATGCATAGGCTTTGTCCACATTGGCGCATGTCAAGACTGCTTTGTGTTGCACACAATGGACAAGGGAGGAACCAGCGGCCTTTACTCGGGATCGTGAGAACCAAGAGGGTGTGCGGCGTGCATGGAGGGGGACGAGGGGCTGAGACCAAGGTGCGAAGACGTCTCCAACTCTCACAAGCCAGTTGTGTGAGGCCGGCAACAATAAGGTGGATTCTAATTGGCGGCGCCCGCAATTGCCGCGTCGTCGCTACCAAGTACTACTCCGTATAAACGGGGGAACGCTGGGGTTTGGCGACACTCCAGGTTTCCAAGAGTGGTCCGCTGTCGCCTTGTAGCGTGGTATTTTGGGCCACACCTGGGGCATCAGAGGAGAGAGGCCCTAGCTCACAATAGTTTGTCCGTTCAGCGGGAAGGAGCACGGGCCAGTCTATTCGCCTTTTGGGCATCTCTGGATTGGCAATCTTCGCGGCCGCCGTGCGTGTGCAACCAGAATGCATCTTGTCTGGGTTCGGGAATGGACGACGACGTCAGAGGCAGTTTATGCATTGCCGAGCCGCGCTGCAGCACGTGCATGTTGTGTCGCAGCGATGACACTCGGTTGCTCTTTGCCGACGACAAAACTCGACTCAAGGCTAATCAACTCTGAAGCCGTGAAAAGGCGGAAGCGCTGCCTCTGCAAGATTAGCCGGCGCAATAATTATGGGTGCCCAACGGGTCTCTGCATCGGGATGTGAAGCATAAATGTGCTGGCGACTCAATAGCGCGAGGGCGGGTAGGTGGGCTACGTGGATGTTGGTGCGCTGGGCTTTTTTCGCTTGTCCTCCAAACTCGTTCGGGGCCCCTAAATCTCACGATGCCGATTCTAGGTGGCGGAACTGCCGGGGATGCCCGACTGCGGGAACCAACCTCGTTCTGGCCTGCTCCCCGCCAGTCCTTGTCTGCCAATGCCGGGCGCCGGAGAAGGGCCTAGAGCTGTTGGGCACGCAGAGAAGAGAAGGGGAAAGTGGTAAGCCAACGAGACCGGACGCAAGACGTGTGTATTTACAGATCGTGACGGCGAGCTACTGGTAGTGTCGCGAGGGTTAACAGCAACAGGTAGAGTGATGTTGTGTTCGCACATGCTTGGCGGGGAGAAGGGCGCAAGGATTGGGCGCGAGTCAGGAACCGATCTTGTCTTGGATGTATATAGTATTATCTGTTCAAATTTGTGATGGGAATCAAATCGGATTTCACGAGACAAGACCTCGGCTCTGGCGTGAATCAGTTCTTGGGCAGGATCCTGTCTCAGCTAGCCTCTAGCTGGAATCTGGGTACATGGCGCGCCACACAAAGCTTTTGAGTGTGCTGTCCCAAATGCATCGAAAGGCGGGGAGGCGTCAAACAGACTGTTGAATACTTGTGTTGTCGGGCTATTTCGTGTATAGTTCTTTTTTTTTGTTGGGCGCCAACAGGTCTCTGCTTGGAGGCTGCAGGCGGCTCGGGGGCCGGGCGAATAGGGCTCTGCCGAGGGATGGTTCTGCATGGCAGGAAGCGGCGAATGGCGGCATGATGGTGATGCATGGTTGATTGCATGGATATGTTCAAGTGTCGTAATCTGTTTGACGGGAGGCCAATGCGCCCTACGTGTCCGTACTGGGAGTAGATTGTACGATGACAGCTGGAAGCTGTAGATGAATACCAAATTGGATTAGATCAAGATGGCGTCATGTTTGTCTGCATTGGATGATAGACTTTGGAGATGGTTCGGAAAAGGACAAACGGCCCATGTTGGTGAACTTGCAGCTTGGAGGAGACGAGGCGAAGTGTTTGGTGGCTATGTGCGCAGAGAATGGTACTTGGTTGCAGGGCATATTGATGGGCAGATGCAAGTATCTTGCTGGCCACCACGGAGTACCTATCACGGTGGCGGTGGGTAAATTTAGCGGATTAATCGGGCAACGTTATCGGCTGCCTTATGTAATGATAAATTTAGTGCGTTGCTGCCAAGTCCGGACGCACGGGCTCTGGCCGGCTTGGCGCAGGCAAAGCAATCGGCTTGAGCAGAAAGAGCAGGCACGCAGCATTGGTTGACGATAAGGCCTGACATCCTGGTCGCAAATACAGAGCGTGTACGGATTACAAGGAAACGGTATCTCTAGTTAGAGACAAGACATGACACTATTTATTAGAGGTACTGCGGCGCATCCCCTGTAGAGGCACTGTTGCAGGGCCCCACAAGATCCACCGAAATACCACTCGGCGGGCTGCTTGGCAATTTGGCTCCGTTGGCGGCGCAGGCAGACCTTTGTGAATGGATTGTGGCGAGTGGCTGTCTGGTTGTTGGAGCCCCTGCAGCTGATGCAAGTTCGTACGGAGTATCCGTACTTTTTTTTTTCTTTTGTCAATCTTTCACTGTTCCTGGTAATGCTTTGAAGCCAGGATGCTAGGCCTCGTCAGTAAGATTGATAATTGGCGCCAAACGCTGTCTTGGCGTGCAGCAGCGCTGTAGCAAGTATGTACTTGTAGATTGTAACTATCTTACTTGCTTACTTCTAGGTAGGTGAAGGTAGCCATGAACACTCTGGAGGACACCAAAAAGTCGAGCGCTTTTCGCCGCAAGGCAGTGTGGGCACAGCCCTCGCTTCTGTTCCACCCGTTGGCCTGAGTATCTGCTGCCGAACTACGGATAGTTGATTAAAAAACGAGGCGTCGTCTTTTACGAAATCGTGACGATGCCTACAGCACCGTGTGCCAGTCACTCCGATGACACTGTACATGGTGGCCGTTTGTCGCAGTTTTTGGCCCCTCAATTTCTTATCAGCGAAGCCGCTGCCACACCCTCTCGAACTGTTCGTTAGAGCTCAACTTATCAATTCTCTCCGCCGCCACCACAATCCGTTCAGTAAGTACTTTGTTCCTGGTCTAGTACACTCACCAACAAGCTCCGGCCATCATCCGCTAGGAGGGGGGGGGGAGGCAAAAATTCAGCCTCTTTTCCTATCTTCTGTCGTCTAATAATCACCCCAGCTAAGCCTATCCGGGCCAAGATAACCAGACGTACCGCTCCTATTTACCAATACCTAACTTAGAGTGCCAGTGCTAACTAAATAGCTACCTGCACTTGCTAGGTACCTACAGTGGGCAACGTAGGGGCAAGGAGTACTTGCAGCAGCCCATCAACTCAGCATCCACTGCAACACCCACTGTACTGCCTCGCCAAGGACCAACTTTTTAGCGCTATGCCAGGCTAATCCTAGCACTCTTCAGGCCTGACCCCCGCTTGCCGTCCGCCAGGCTGCCCATCGCCCCATCGCCAGCCCATCACCTCTTGCTGCCCGCTCTCGCTCTGCTCTGGTCCTCGACAAAACCACCAAAACATCCCGCCTTATCCGCCCTCCTCCCCTCTGAACTTTTTCCCACCACTTTACTCACCATCTCCATCACCGCCCATCACCACCTCAAACCACCACGACAATCCCGCCATTCACGACTTTCCACGATTCTCAACACCTGAATTGCCGATTTCCGCTGCAGATTACATTTACCATGTTCCCCTAAAGTCATCGTCTTCGGACGTTCACGACTCCTCGTTGCTTCCTGCTCTGCCCCACGACTGGCCACAAGATCAACCAGAATGTCGACTCGAGCCTCTCCCGCAACGACTCTCAATCCGTCATGATGGAACAGCCAAATACCTCTACCGAGCCACCTCTGTGGCCTCACGATACGCCCGCAGGATCTCTGGCC
This sequence comes from Beauveria caledonica, assembly GCA_030777785.1. Classification (NCBI taxonomy): domain Eukaryota; kingdom Fungi; phylum Ascomycota; class Sordariomycetes; order Hypocreales; family Cordycipitaceae; genus Beauveria; species Beauveria caledonica. Next base: position 57,943 of record JAPFSE010000264.1, on the reverse strand, counting down.
CAGTCCGGTTCCATACCCTTGCGCACCGCCAGCAGCACACCCATTTCTTCTCTCGGCCTATTCAGTCCTACGCCCTCCCGTCATATTCTCCATGCCTCGTCCGTGTCCGAGTGCAATACTCCAGCGCCTCCGTCTGGAGTCCCGTTTCTGCATCCTTTGCAGACACACAAGGTCCGAGAGTAAGTCGCCTCCTTTTCCGCGACCCTCTTGCTTCCCACCGCCCATGCCGACGTTGCCCTACGCCACCATTATGCCCTCAACTTTACAAGACCCCGTTACACCTCATGCAGTGTATCCCTCATGCACGTCTGCTAACTCTCTTTTTCTTGTTCTGCAGAACCCACAAGGCTCTCATCGACAATGACAACGTCACTGGTCGTAAGATGATTAATCAGTATGAAGTCATTGAAGAAATTGGCCGTGGTATGCACGGCAAGGTCAAACTTGCCCGCAATCTCGAGACTGGCGACAATGTTGCCATCAAAATCATTCCCCGATTCTCCAAGAAGCGCCGACTAGGCAAGGTTACCGCCATGTCCCCCGAGGACAAGACCAAGAAAGAAATCGCCATCCTCAAAAAGATCCGCCACCCCAACGTCGTCGCCCTGCTCGAAATTATTGACGATCCCGAACTCAAAAAGATTTACATGGTCCTCGAACACGTCGAGCTCGGCGAGGTTGTCTGGCGCAAAAAGGGTCTTCCCCACGTCTGTCTCTACGAGCGTCATCGAGCTGAGCGTGAGATGCGTGGTGAAGCGCCTTCTCAGCAGGAGATTCAATATGGCCAGATGCTTGAGCGCCGTCAGGCCATCAAGGAAATCAAGCGTGCACACATGGCCCAAAACTACAACACTTCTGCAAACTACTGGAGTGTTGAGCATGGCGCCGCCGACGAGTCGAGCAGCGTCTCTTGGTCACGCATTTCCTCCAACAATGACTTCGACCTCTCTACCGATCACCCTTCTCGCTCTACCTCCCCTACTTCTTTCCAATACCAGTCACGCAGACCATCTGCCGCCTCCTTCTCCGTCGCTGGCCCGACTGAGCTGAGCGAAGAAGTTTACTGGGAGGATAACATGGTGACCCCCGGCCCTTTGACCGCTGATGTTGATCCTGTCGCTGCCCTTGACGGCTTGGACGAAAATGGATCTCGCTACCGCCGTCGCTCTCCTAGCATGGCCGACTCCATCATCTCTCACATGTCTTCGATAGACTACAATCCTCACGTTCACGACCCTTTTGCCGACGACTACTCATACGTTCCCTGCTTCACCTTTGATCAAGCTCGCTCCGCCTTTCAAGACACCATTCTCGGCTTGGAATACCTCCACTATCAAGGCGTTGTTCACCGAGATATCAAGCCCGCCAACCTACTCTGGAGCAAAAATCACCGCGTCAAGATTTCCGACTTTGGCGTCTCATACTTTGGCCGACCCATCCGTGACGGTGAGCCTGACGAGCCTGTTTCCGAGTCTGAGGCAAGGGACTTTGACAACGACTTGGAGCTCGCCAAGACGGTTGGCACACCCGCCTTCTTCGCTCCCGAACTCTGCTACACAGATCTCGACAGGGAGCAGCCCAAGGTTTCGGAGCAGATTGATGTCTGGTCTCTTGGTGTGACCCTCTACTGCCTCATCTTTGCCCGCATCCCTTTCCTCGCTGAGGATGAATTTCAAATGTTCAAGAAGATTGCCACCGAGGATGTGTATATACCCCGACGCAGGCTAGCCCCTGTCCATCCATCCACCTCGCCTGCGGGGACCTCGCTCTACAAACGTCAAAACAGTCGACCGTACCGAGACGACAACGACGTCGTGTATGAAGATGTTGACAACCTCTTGTACGACTTACTTCGCCAAATGCTCACAAAGAACCCCGAAAGACGCATTCGCGTCAAGGACATCAAGCGACACCCGTGGGTAGTCCAGAACCTACCCAATCCTCGCGCTTGGGCTGAGGAGACAGATCCTGCCCGACCGCTTGGTGGACGCAAAATTCAGGTCGACGAAAAGGACATGTCTGCAGCTGTCGTACCGCTCACCTTCCTCGAGCGTGCCAGGTCTGCAGTCAAGAAGGCTGTCGACAAGGTTATTCACCCACTCGGCGAACGAAGCGATAGTAGAAGTCGCAGGCGTGCGAACAGCTCCGCCGCCAGCTCGACTGGAGAGAACTATTACAGGAGTATGCCCAATACGCCCCACTACAACGTCGACAGGCGCTCCATGTTCATGCCCGACGATTACCTTGGCTCAAAACAAACCTCTCCTTCTGTCGACCACTCCGCTACTGCGTCCGCCACCATTGGCGCTCCGCCATCAGATGCTGGTCACGGCTCTCGCACCTCGTTGCTGACGGCATCCGATGTGAACCGATCTGGTTCTGGCCTGTCCGAGGCATTCGCCCAGGAGCCGCCACCATCTGCAGGTCGCAGCCGGCACCGTGCTACAGCATCTCAGAGCAAATTGGGCAACCAGTTTTTGAGCTTGTCTCCAGTCATTACTGAGCCTGCCAGGATCCATCCGCTTACCAATGATGCTTCGGCAGACATTAGACATAAGATCGGGCTGTTCAACAACTTGGATAGGCGGGCCACTGCTCAAGTTGGGCTAAGCCGGCCCGTGGTTTCCGGGGGTAACCAGCCTGGCGCTGCGAGTGGTTTCGTCAAGCGACCGATTGACCAGGACAAGACCAGTATAAGCGCATACACCTCGCCCCTGTCATCGTCGCCCGTTACTTTTCCCAGCTACCGCAACGCCCACCCCAAGTCGGATCCCGATTTCCAAGCTCGCCGTGAGGTGGGGCTCATTGATCAAATTGACTCTACAGATGACTTGGCTTCGCAAGCCGACTCTACAAAAGCGCTCGCATCCAGCCCCGAGTCCTCAATCGCCGCGCACCTGGACATGGCCGGTTGCAGAGCTGATGGTCTAAGCCAAACCCTGCCAGTGGTCAAGCCCCGGCCCATGTCTTTGCAGCAAATTGGCTATGTCAGCCACGGCAAGAATAGTGCTCAAGCTACAGTCAAGTCTGCGAGTACCGACTCGATGGAAGTCATTGCTACGCCCCTCACCAGCCCAAGTGAAACAACTAGCCCGATGGGAACCGCTCCCACAAGTAAGACTGCTTCGGAAAAGATCTTGGCTTTCCGGTCGGACCCATCTCTTCCCGCATTGTTGAGCAACGCCAGCTCTGTCTCTGCAGATATGGAAGCCGAGCTGCTCGGGAAGCCCGGTGTAGTTCCTCATCGAACACCTCTGCCCGGGTGTGCAGACTCGTTGGGTCCCGAGTCCGTGAGCAAGCCTGACACTGGTTACGCCGCGGAGCAGTCGGTATATAGCAACCTTCCCGCTATCGAAAGTGGCCCTCTTGCGGTACACCTCGACCGCAGCACACCACAAAGCCCTGTGGAGCGGATAGCCAACGAACAGCACCCGTCGGAGGAGCCAGAGGATGATGACGGCAGTGATGACGGTTTCTGGCTGATGACCAAGTCAAAGAGAAACACTCTCAGCCCAGCCCCACGCCGGCGCCCATTCGAAGCCCGACGCCGGGATACCAACCTCAGCAACATTAGCATTGCCAGTGACGAGACGGCGAAGCGCGTTGTGCTACACCCTGAGGATACTGGGGTATGAATAGCCTTTTACGAAAACAATTCGCGATTTGCGAAGGATGAAATGAATGAAGACATATGACATGACATGTCTTATGAGCAAATGCACACATACTCCTCAACGATTGAACGCTCCATCTTGTTGACTTGATCAAGCACTATATACCATTTTTCTTTTGTCATGACATTCCTGCGAGTCAGGAGTGATGACGCGTACGATATATTTTGGAGAGGACATCTATACTAGCTTCATTGAGGAAACGATGACGGAGGTTTGATAGTTTCTTTGCATTGGGTGGAATATTTGTTGCATTTTCAGACCTGGGATCAGGCCTTTTTTCCTTGCTGCTTTTGGATTATTGCACTGCGACCATATCTTCTGTTGAGATATTACTTTTAAAGATTGGGAAATACCCTTCTGGGCGGTACGGATTTTTTTATTTTGCTGAAAGGTCTATGGTTTGGCTTTTTGTCGTTTGCTCTTCAACTATATTATATCATTTTCTGGCATGCACACACTTGCTGCACGCTGTATTACCACGGTATCAGCACTTGGCATCTGTATAGACGGACTTTTCATGTCCTGGGAGGCTAATTTGATCAAGCTCTGTCTGCCCAAGAGCGCGGCCTATTTTTTTCTAATCGCTTCGACTTTTTTGCATGTGACTGTTGCCACCAATGGACGAACCGAAGGAGCATTATACCTCATCCACGCAAAACTGTTATGCGTATACATGAAAATCTTGTACACACACACACACACACACACACACACACACACACACACACACACACACACACACACACACACATGTGTATAAATGTATTTGTATATATATATATAATAGAATGTGACATGTGCTGTACAATGTACAATACATGTACGAGTAGTTGGCGAGGTTAATGTAAAAGGCATGTTGATAAGCTGAATAGATGGGGGTTCTTGCGCGATGATTTCTCCGCAAATGCGTGTATATATATATATGCAATTGTTTTTCTATTTCGTACAATCTCTTCCTCCCTCACAGCATACGACTCGCCTCCCGCAGAGCCGCATTCTTCTTCATGTCGTGCATCATCCAAAGGGCAATGCCGAGGCACAGCGCGGCGAGGGTAAGAGAGAAGGCGGTGCCAACGACGACAATAATCATGGTGTTGTCGGCGTCGGAGTTGCGGCGGGCGGCGGCAATATCGCGAACGACGGTCATGAGCGTCGTGGCCATCTTGTCCCGCCCAAACGTGTCCTTGACGCGGCGGCGGCCCTCGTCGCCCATGCGCGCGGCGTCGGCGGCGGAGAGGCGCAGCGCGCGCCGCATAACGGCTGACCAGGCGAGCGGCTCGTAGGGGTCGCGCAGCCAGCCCGTCTCGGCCTCGACGACGGTCTCGGTGGGGCCGCCGGTGTTGGCGGCGAGGACGGGCACGCGTGCGAGCATGGCTTCCAGGGGCACGATGCCAAAGTGCTCGTTGGCGGGGGTGTAGACGAGGAGGGAGGCGGCGCGGAGCAGCTTGGTCTTGAGGGCGGCGGGCACGGAGAGGAGGAAGAGGACGGGGGCGGCGGTGTCGGCGGGCTGGCGCGCAGTGGGGTTGTCGGCGGCGTTGATGGTGTCGTGGACGAGGTCGCACTCGTTGGCGAGGGATTGCAGTTCGCGGTGGTAGTCGACGTTTTCGGCGACGCGACGGTCGTAGCCGCCGGCGAGGACAAGGCGCACGCCGCAGCGCTCGTCGGCGGGGATGGCGGCAAAGGCGCGTATGGCGAGGCCAATGTCCTTTTTGCGCTCAAAGCGGTTGATGCTGAGGAGGACGCGGTCGCCGGCGGGGAACAGCGGCGGGCCGTCGTCGTCGTTGTTGGCGGCGAGTTCATCTTCCTTGGCGTCGGTGTCGACGCAGGGGTAGATGACGCGGGCGGTCGTATTTTCGAGCAGCTCGGGCCAGGTCAGCTGGACGACGCTCTTTGTAAAGTGGGAGTTGAGGGCGACGGCGTCGGCAAAGCCCATGGACCACTCCTCGAGGCGGTCAAAGGGGATGCGGTACAGGCGTTTGAGGAGCGAGGCGCGGCGGCCCTGGACGAGGAGCAGGTCGGGAAAGTGACAGTAAAAGACGATGCCCGTCTTGGGGGAGACGAGCAGGCGCAGCCAGGGCAGGCCGGCGGAGAGCTGGTCGACGATGAAGATGGCGGGCTTGAGGTCCTCGAGCTCGCCGGTGAGCCAAATGTGCAGCAAGAGGTGGACGTGGCGCAGGATGGCGCAGAGAATGGTGAAGCGGCCAAAGAGGGAGCGCGGGACGAGCCACGAGCCCTTGACGCGGACGTCGAGCGTGCCTGGCGTGCAAGAAAACAAGTTAGCTTATAGCCACTGAGCGGCGTCGTCTCATCTGGCAAGGCAAGAGGACGACGACGACGACGACGACGAGGGAAGCTCACCATCGCGACATTCGTCAAAGCAGTGGTTCGGGTCGCAGTGGTTCGTGTAGATGACCACCTTGGCGCCCTTGTCTTGCAGGCCGACGGCGGCGTCGACGACGAGGCGCTCGGCGCCGCCAATGCCCAGGTCCGGGTGGAAGAAGACGTGGCAGCCACCGACGGGCTTGGGCACGTACTTGCGGAGACGCTCGGCGGTCTCAGCCTGGCGACGGGCGTCCTCTTCGCGGAGGGTCTTGCGCGCCGACCGTTCCCTCGGGCCCATTGTGCGCTTGGTTTGCGCAAAGGGGTTGCTGCTACGACTGCCGCTGCCGCTGCGGGGTTGTCGCTGCTGCCACGGCGGCGATTGCTCCTCCATGGGCTGTGTGTGTTTTTTTTCCTTTCTTATCGACATGGTGTTTTCAAAATCGGAAATCGGTGGCGCTGGAGGGTGCCAGCGGCTTTAAAAAGCTCGGCGCTGTCGATGGGATGGCATGTGTGGGTTCGCTGGAAGTGGTGATGCTGCTGCTGCGCTTGCTGTGTTGGAGGTTCCAGCTTGTCCTCTTTTTTTTTTTGGAGCTCCTCAAGCTTGAGAGGGTGGTGGGGCGCGATGCGACACAAGGTGGCCGGGGCCAAGAAAGGAGGAAGTTGGCTGAAGAAGATGAAGATGTGGTGGTCGAGTCAAGTTGGTTGCGTGCACAAACATTGTAGCTAGTTCTTCGTTGGTGGCGTTTGGTGGTAGATGGCAATGTTGGATGATGCAGCGTTTGATCTGAGTCTTGGGTTGGCAGCTGGCAGTGACGGTTGACAGCTGCACAAGCACACTTGCATAACACGATTCTATGAAGTTCTTGGTTGGTCAAGTTGTATCATTTTGCGATTCATTTAGCAGAAATACTTACTTCTTTCTGAACCGCTGGCCGTGTCCACGCCGCCCTTGCACCCATAATAAACTTCATCTATCCTCGAGCTTCTCCACTACCGTTTTATCATCTGAGATCAGTGGTACAATACAAGACAAGCCAACAAAACCCTTGGGCTTCAGCAGCACTCGTACCTGCGCCTGCGCAAGCTCAGTCATAGCTCTCAGCTATCAATTATCAGCATATTTCTATCAATCTTTCACTCGCGACTGTCTGGTAATAACACTTGACCACGGAGCCAAGTATCCATCTTCAAGATCGAGCTCTGGCAGTGGGGGCTAGCCACATCGCACCACGTGGTAGAAGCAGCATGCGGTTTTAGACGAAAGAACTTGGTCGCGATGTTAAAATTCAACGTATCTCCCTTGTCGATTCCAATGACATGTGAATAAGCTGAATCTCTAGAAAAAGAGAATGGTGAATCAAACTATGCCTATCGCGTTGCCGTGCCCAAGCATCAATCCTGCTTAATTAGCTTGTGACAGTTCGCGCAGCTTGCACGATCATTTCCAATCCCCGCAGTCGGCGGCGCAATAGCCGTCATCCAACACACATGACTATCAATTTCTCCTCTTCACCTTGTTCCCAATTGCCTATACAGAAATTCGATATAACCGTGTTCAACGCCGAGTTTCGACATTGAACACTTGCATACCATCTTGTACAAGTTCCCCCCGCGCCCCCACCCCTCCGATCTACCGAGGTCCGACTCCCCCAAAAACGGATGCCATCATCAAACCCCGACTACACTGTCTTGCAGCCTCGCCATCCTCTATTTGAACCGCGATATCCTTTCCTCACCTCCTTGTCCTTATCCCGCCCTCCTATCCGCCCTCGTCAATTCCACCCTCCCACCATCACACGCCACGCCACCCAACATGTCCTCCTCTTCGCTCTTCACACTCCCCATCGGCCCCTGCGGCAAGCACCCTGGCGGCACGCTCACATGCACCGAGCCCCAGCCCCAAGTCTACCTGTTGACGTGGAACTCGCCGCCCGATAATCGCCTCACGACGCCCTTTTGCAAGACGCTGCTCGCGGCGCTCGACATTCTCGAGTACGGCGGCTACGCGCCCGGCGTCGTCGTCACCACGTCGGCCATTACCAAGAACTACTCCAACGGCTTCGATCTCGAGCACACACTGGCCAATAAAGAGGTCTTTTTTCCCTTTTTCTACGGCCTCTGGGTGCGATTCCTAACGTAGGTTTCTTCCCCCTCTTACTTTGGCGTTTTGAAAGAGCACGCTGCACAAGCAAAGAAAAGATGCCCAGAAAATAGAGAGTACTCACCAACATCCCCCCCCCCAGATACCCCATGCCCACCGTCGCCCTCATGAACGGCCACGGCTACGCCGCCGGCCTCATGCTCGCCATGGCCCACGACTACCGCCTCGCCCCCTCCCCGCGCGGCTTCTTCTGCCTCCCCGAGCTCACCTACGGCCTGCCCCTCACCCCGGCCATGGCCAGCCTCTTCCGGCACAAGCTCCCCTCGGCCGCCGCCCTCCGCGACCTCGCCCTCGAGGCCGGCCAGCTGACGGGCCCGCAAATCGTCGACATGGGCGTCGCCGACGCCCTCGCCCCCACGCCCGCCGACGCCTGGACGTTCATCGCGGACCGGAAGCTCGCGGAAAAGGCAAAGTCGGGCGTCTACGGCACCATCAAGGGCGAGCTGTACAAGGACCTGATCAAGGAGCTGAGGGGCGAGGGTTTGGAGAGGGAGGAGCAGCGACACCGGGATGATGGGGACAAAGTGGCAGAGAGGGTCGAGTTTGGCAAGGTCTGGTATGAGCAGTGGAAGGCGGGCAAGGCGAAGCTATAAGCTTGCCCTGCCAAAGATGTTGACCTGGTGAAGAAGAAAAAATCTTGTACAAAATATAGAGGTTCAAATGTCACGACTTTATTCAACTTCTCGTTTGGGTATAGAATGTCTGTACATGAAATCGGCGGTTCAAGATGAAAATGACTGTTGTGCCGAGCTTGAATGTTGCCGTCAACTATGTCAACATCAATAAACTCCTAACACGTTGATAGAAAAAAACGCCAAGGCCAAAAACAACCTCTATATGCTCTATGCTTGTGGGTATAGGTACGCAAAAAGTCTGACAAGGACAAATCAACACACCACGTATCAAAAAAACCGCGCTGTCCTTCAACATGCACGCCGCAATGCAAAGAACAAGATAAAAGTCACGCCGCCACATCCAGCAGGCCTACGCCATCGGCCGCGGCTCCTCCACCGTCAGCGACGTCCCTGAGCCCGCACTACTCGTCGCATCGCTCACCACCCTTCTCCTTGCGTCCGCCCGCTGCGCCATCATCTCCCTGTCGGCCTCAATCGCCTTGGTACGCTTCTCCTCCACGTCCTCGCGCCTCACCACGCGCCGCAATCCTTCGCTCGCCTGCAGGAGCCCGTCGATGCTAATGGCGTGCTCCGTCATGTGGTGGTTAATGTACGTGTAGAGGCCGGCCGCCGTGTCGCGCTGCAGCAGGTTGCGCTCGTTGAGCTTTAGCAGCGCCAAGGCCACCTGAAACAAAAACGTGCTGCCGTCGTTTGTGCAGAGCACCACATCCCACACGCGAAAGAGCGCCTCAGCACACAGGCAGTCAGTAAAAACAGACAGAAACCACTGAAACGTCAGCGCCTCCAGCTCAATTGACAGCGCGTCGAGGTGCGCCGACAGCTTGGGCAGAACCGTCGCGACGTACTGCCGCAAGACTTGCTGGTCGGCGCGCGACGCAATCAGGGAGTGGTCGTAGTAGCCGTGCGGGAGAATGTTCTCGATAATCGAGGCCAGGATCCAAAAGGCGTCTTCGGCAGACGGTGTGATGAGGAGAAGGTTGGCGGTGATGAGATTCATTCCCTGGCAGTAGCCCACGTCCTTGTTGCGTCGCGAATACGCCAGCAACACCTCGGAAAGCTTTGCCACGCCAGGTCCCTCGCGGAAGAAAATATTGTCAGTAAGCGTGCGATGAATATCCATTTGGATCTGGCTAACAACAGCCGGATCGTCTGATTCGGGACTCTGAGCCACAATGTCGTCATAGTAGCCAGGCACCCGCAGCGCAGTGGCGCCAGAGCATTCAGACCAGACTTTGGCGCGGTAGGCGACTGGTATACCGCCGAGAACAAGTGTCTTGAATTCATTCCACTTGGCCCGCCCAACTTTGCCCTTGTTGCCGAGTCCAGAGATACCAATCATTTCTCCGTCGGCGACACGTGTCTCGGGGAGAATGACGGCGGGTCTCTCATAACGCGCTTCGGCGGCCGCATTTGCAGCAGCAACAGCCGCTTCACCCTCGCGTTTGCGCTCTGCACGAACTTTGCGCAAAAAGTCGTTCCATCGTACCGTCTTGTCGCGCTGCATTGAATCGTGCACCTCGCTCAGTTGCTGCAGTAATAACTTGACAGGTTCGTTGTCATCCTGAGCAGTGGTGGACGCTGCCGAGTCAGGTTCAGAAGACTGCGTCGTCTCATTGTCGACGGCAGTAGTAGTTGTGCTGGCGGGAGGTACCAGGCCAGCACCGGTGGGCTTGATCGTTTGCGGCTTCGTCGGCTCATTGGCCTGCTGCTCCGATTCTCGACTCATTTCTACGGCCTCGAGAACTTCTAGCGCCGAAGCACTTACGCTCGGGGTGTGGCTAAGCAGTTCTGTGGGAAACGTTGCAATACTCAGGTAGTCTTGCCATCGCTTCGGCTTGCCCTCCTCTTGCACCTTGTCTTCCATACTTCCAGGGGTGCCAGGTCGCCCGTCAGTCTCGCTCCACTTGGGGCTCGGCAAATCGTCCAGCAGATTGGGCGAGATGCCGTTTCGAGCATTCCTGAGCATCTCTGCGCGGTTGCCTTTTCGTACGTGGGCCATTTGCTGTGCCTCACGCTGTCGCTTTTTGCGGCGCTGATCGTAGATGAAGCCGAATCGGTCCGTCAAGTGTGCGCTGTTGCCATGGTTATTGTATATATGCGTCAGAGTCGGGGGCTGCGACTCCGGTGGTAGGATAGCGTCCATTTCCACGGGGCCGTGGCTTTCCTGGCGTGCAACCGATGACTTTGGTGGGCTGCCAGCCATGCCTCCCCAGAGCTCCTGCGCCTGCGCCCTGGAGCTAACAGGAGCAGCAGGCGAGCCTGGCGTGACCCGTCTCATGGCCATGAGAGCCCTTGGCCCAGCAACAGAAGCAGACCTTGAAATAGGCGCAGTTTTGCCGCTGGCTGTAGAGAGTCCACGTGCAGGCGAGGCCTTGTCCGTGGTACTGACAGCGCGTCCTCTAGACTCTGTCTCGGTGGAACCTCCGCCAGCCACCAGCCGGAGGGCTCTACTGGCGAGGGAGGCGGGCACTCTGCGGCTTTCGCTGACACCCGAGTATATGCTGGATGTTCTGCTGGAAGATTGAATGGAGCGGGTATCGGGCGGGTCAAAGAGGTCGTCTTGTATGGGCGGCCGTCGGTCGAGATTCGAGTGTGTTCGCAGGGCGGTGGCGGCGTCGCCGTTGAGACTGCTGCCGCGACTCGACTTTTTGGCCGTCCCCGAGCCCCATAACATGTCTTTCCAACCACGGAGGGTGGCTTTCCCTGCACCGGCACTGCCACCAGACATGGTCGTTGACCCGAGTCGCACGGTCGAGTTTACTGAATCAGTCTCGCCGTATACATTTTCCGACATGGTGTCCTGCATGGCGTCGCTCATAAGATCGATCAAGCCGCCATCTTGGCCTGAGTCATTTTCTTGGGAGCTGTTGGTCTTCATGTCGCCCTCGACGATGCGCAGCCTGGCCTCGAGGTCCATTGTGGAGAGGCCGCATTCGCGGATGATGCGTCGCAGGGCTCGTTCCCTGTCGTCGGCGCGGCGTCGCAGACTGGCCATCTGGGTATCGCGCTGCGCCAGATCCTGCGAAAGCTGTCTAACCAAGCACACGGCGCCCTGCCGGGCAATCAGGCGCTCAATGTGGCCGTCGTCAGCCTGGTGCAGGGCGCCCGGGACGGATCTGGTGAGGACGCCATCCTCAAAGAGGGCACCGCGCGAGAGGCCGCTAGCGTCTGTCAAGCTGTCGACGATGGAGGGCCGGCCGACTATGGTGCGGAAGCGACGGTCCTCTGATTCCTGAGTGGCCGTCTTGAGGCGCTCGTGGGTGTAGTGTGCGCTGGCGGAGCTGTCAGGGGCCCCAAAGCTGGGGAAGCTGGTCAGGGACTTGTCGCTGGGGGTGATACTGGAAGACGAGGAGCTGCCGGTGTGGGAGTTGAGACGGCGCGTCTTGCTGGAGCGGAGGGCGCTGCGATGGGAGCGGGCAGACGAGGTGCTGCGCTGGGAGACTGAGCGTTCGAGGCCCAGCGAAGCCTGGTGGTCCGTTGCGATGGCGGCCATCGGCTCCGCGAGAGGAAGGGGTGAGGCGAGGGTATGTTTTGATGCTCGGCCGTGTTGTATGGTCAGTCTTGTTGTTTTGGATGTGGATTACAGGTGTTGTTTCGTTGATTGAGAAGAGACGTTTGGCGAGGGCAAGCTACCCAAGGTAGGTAGATATTGTTGGTGGGCCAAGGCAAAGGGTTGTGCTACCTAGGTGCCAGCACGCACGCCAGCACGCCAGGCAGGTTGGCAGGACACGACAGTCTGTGACGCAACGAATAGCAGGTGGGGCGGTCTAGGTTGAATGATGTAACAACCGTGGTATTGACTTTGGTGGTTTCGGCTCCGGAAAATGAACACAAAATTAGTGTGAGTTCTCATGAACCGATAATAATGAGGAAGCAAAAGAAAAAAAAGAAAAAAAAAGATGGCAATATTCAAAAGGGGGCCCTTCCAGAGGGAGCCGATGGGCAGTATGCAGTATCCGTATCCAACACAGCATTGCCTAGAACCAACTTTCAACTTCCCAGAGTGGGGCGCCTCTAGTGTCTACCTAGGTAGACACGAGTTGAGAGGCAAGGCAAGCAGGCAACAGGGTGTTGCTAAGTTTCAAGCAGCAACTTACTCGGTACTACCCATTTATCACGGCATATAAAGAGTTGTCGTAGTTATTCAGGATTACGAGCCCTGGTACAAGCCTGTTGTTGCCTGGTTGCATGGGTTCAGGGACTTGCCCCAGCTAGGTACAGGGGTTCTCGCCAACGTCTACACGCCTCGTCCACTAAAAGCCCGCTAATTCGCCCGCTAATTCATCCAAAATTCACACCAATAATAAAGCTCACGTTTCACCCGCAAAAATCGGCTTAGCCCGTCCGTCGCAAGGATCGTCGATTATGCAGCCAGCCCGCCACTGCATCTCGAGACACACAACATGCGATTCGCATGCGCCCTGACTAGTAATGCATAATGACATGATGCGAGGCATGCGTCTGCATTCTTTTTCAATTCTTTTTTCTTTCCCTGTCTGTGTCAGTGTCATACAGTCACACTTGAGCTTGGCGGCTGCTACTTCGTAGTTGCGCGCGCCCTCATGTTCGCATTACACACAGCCTTCATCCCTAACTAGGGAATCTTGATCTAATCTAAGAACATGCCAGATTACCCAAGGGAGACAAGATCGAATGCAGAGAGAGACTGTCAAAATTGCCAGCGCCTCTTCTACCTCTTTTCTAGGTGCTCCCTCCCCACATCCCTCTTTACTCCCCTCTCAGACACCCCACGATTTCTCATGCAGCATCTGGGCCTCTCCTTCTCCCTTGCCTATGCCGATCTAGGCAGCCCTCCTTACAAACTACTCAAAAGCAAGTCCTACAATCTCGACTCGTCATTTGTTCCAACAGACAAAAATGCCAGAGACAGATCGCCCAGACAAGCAAGGCTGGTAACCACTGACAGCCCGTCATCACCAGCAGGCAAAACACCATGCGTAGACAAATGTTCCTTTGTCTACATATACCAACTAATCCAAATGTCACTTGCCATGCACAGCAGTTCAAATGTACAGCAAAAGCCGCCCCAAAACGAGTCCCTTCCAGGTACACTCCAATGCACGCCTTGCCTATCCATGATGAAACGCCCGAAAAAATAAACAGAAAAAAAAAAACTCCCCGAGTCCAGTCATCAATATTTTCCCTCCACATGCACCCCGTTTCCTTCCACCAGTGTCGTTCCCATCAGTCATTAAAACAAAGCTTTCTGCGCCGCCGTCTCCCCAATCGCCTATGCAAAGCTGTCTTCACCACCCCATCGACTGCTTTGCTGTTCCTCGCAGCCCTCCCCCGCCTCGTGCTTCTTCTCCTGCGCAACATCGGCGTTTGCGCTCGTTTCCTTTTGCCCCGGTAGCTCGACCAGCCCCTCCTTGACAAGCGCCGTTAATAGGCTGTCCATCGCCAGCGCTCGCTTCCGATGCAACGGCAGGCCGTCCAGTATTCGTAGTCGACTGCAGCTAGCTGCCAAAACTACCTGGTGCAACCTCCGCCGCAGCTTTGTCGGCTCATCCAGTCGGCTCGCGTACAGCTCATCCCGCTCTTCATCGGCATCCGGCAGCGCAAACGGCGCTGTCGTGTCGTTTCCATTCGCCTTTACTAGAGCCTGCAACGGTGCATAAAACCCGAGCGTCATGGGGTTGTCTCTCGTGTCCAATCTTGACAAGTGAGGAAAGTCCATGAGCAGCTGTGTCACCGACGTCGAGTCTACAAGACGGTTGCCTGCCATCATCAACTTCTTCAGCCGCGGAATATACTGAAGAGGCTTCACACTCGAAATCGCGTTGAAGTTGATGTTGAGCGATCGTAAATTCGGCATCAACTGCCCAACATTCTCGGGCAGGCTCGTAAGGCCACAGTTGGCAAGCTCAAGTAACTGCAGATTCAGCAGATCCACCTTGGGCTCAAACGACTCCAGGTAATTACCAGAAAGATATAGTTTGCGCACTTCGTATCCTACCGACAAAAATTCAAGAGAGAGCGGCTCCTGGCCTCGCTGCTCCCGCAGAGAAAGGCTGTCGAGTCGTTTGGTCCGCTGCAACCCAGTCACTGTTGGCAGCAAGTTGCCGTCCGCAAGCAAGGTGTGAAGATTCGGCAGCCCAGTAACATCCAGGTGCTCAAGCTTATTCTGGCTGACATCCAGATGACGAATCGTCTTGCATGATTTGCTTGCTTCGAATGACTGGATCTGGTTGTTGAACAGCCTCAGCTTCGACAGGCATGGTGCAAGATGCAAGTTGCCAACAACCTCGATACTGTTGCCTGCGAGGTCCAGCTCCGTTAGCCTGCTAAAGGTGCTGTCCTCAAAGTCGAGCTCCTCAATTAAATTGTCTCGTGCTCGCAGCGAAAGCAGTCCTTCGTGCGAATCCAACCCATCCAAGCTGGTGAGCTTATTATTGTCTGCCTTGACGCTTCGCAGGTGCACCAGATTTCTCAGTGCAGATAGACTTCTGACCTCGTTGCCAGAGATGTCAACATATTGCAGGTTGACTAGGTGGTTCCACGAAGTTAACTCCGTCAGCATGTTCTGCGATACCTTGAGTTGCCGCACGCTAGAGGGCACTCCTTCCAGATGGCCAAGCGCATTTTGCGATGCATCAAGAGTCACCACCTTACCGCAAAACTCTTCCAGCATGTGCAAGCTTGAAAGTCGCTTCTCGCTCAAGTTGAGCTCCTCAATATCTTGCCAGTACGGCTCGCATGGCTCAACTTCGCTTAGTCTTTCCACAAGCTCCCGCAGTGTCAGCGACATGATCTTCTTGGAGCCATCGCCAGTTGACAGGTGTCGATTGCCTAACACGTAGCTAACCTCAAAGCCAAACGACTGGTCTCCTTGACTGACGTGGAAATCGGAAAGTGGGCTCAAAGACATGTGCCCAATATGCTGTCCGATGATTGCACTGTCGTCGCCAGCAAGGGCTAGGCTCTTATTTCCCGGCGTTCGGCTGATGATGACGCTGAGTGAAGCTTGTCGACTCTCGTTTCCCCCGTAATTCATGAGACCCTGCTCGCCGACAAAGCTAACCTGGTTTGCTTCATTGGCCAGCAACTCGACTGTGCTATCTTCGTCTTGTTCATTGATGGGCGAGATTGGGCGACGAATGAATTCCGGTCCTTGTTGTGAAGCATATCTCATTGTTGGCGGCCTAGACTTGGTGTCCTTTTGCCGCAAAGCTGGTTGACGGGTAAAGCTCTCTGGTGGTGATTGGTCTGGGCTTTTGTCGTAGTCGATAGTGTTAGGAGTCGCCTGCTCGTCAGAGTAATCGGCACCCGTTGCAATAGCTTCCTGGATAATTGACGCAATCGGCGAGGAAAACGAAATGGTCATGTTTCTTCGCTTCGTCGTTGCGTTTCGAGAGCCATTCTGAGAGCCATACGCTTCTTGAGCCTCACGATTACCTAATTGGGACAGCTCTTTCGCCTCCTCTCCGTCTTGATCGAGCGAAGATGGAATGAAACCGGCCTGCTTGAGGGCGGGGGAGGACTGGGGACCGGCTCCACCTGCAACTTGTCCGATGTCCATAACTCGTCTCAAGTTCCGCAGTTCTTGTGTCATATCGACAGTAAGATCAGGGATGCTAGCAAACGGGTCATCTTCACTGTCGTCGATCGCTGCGACGCTATTATTCTGAGCGTCGGGATTTGCTTCCCTCTTCTTGATCCAAATATTTTGAGACTTGTCGAGATACATGCTACCCACCCGATCAGGAATGAGGTGTGAAACACTTTCAGGCATGATTGTTCTTCTAGATTCAGAGTTGATTGAAGATGTCGTAGGCATGGTATTTGCAGAGCGAGTGGAGGAGTTCGAAGGATAGCCCCGACTTGGGCTGGCGGGCGGCGAAGAATTCAGAAACGGACCAGAGATTCGCACATTAGCAAGATCGCTCACAATGTCAGCTGTCGCCGCCAGCGGGGATGTAGCGCGCCCAAAAGTTGTCTGCTGAATCTGCCTCTGAAGCTGAGCTTCTTGGAGTGTATCTTGCGCCATGAGGGTAGACCGCATCGACGATGTTGCAAGATCGCCCATGTCACTCATCTCCTTGTACTGCTTCAACCGTGCATCCAATTCCGGATCATTTGACCGTTCTTGGTAATTTGGTGATTGCTTTCCTTCTCGACTCGGAGGTCGCGACAGGGGTTCATATGTGGAGTCTGGTTGCGACCCTGCTGTCTCCGTTTCACCATCTACACCTATGTTATGTTCTTCCTCTGATTCCTCCAAACTTGCCAGTCCAGTTGGCTTCACCTGGTTCCGAATCATGGCCATAATTTGCGCTGCTTGATCAACAAAATCTTGTGTCTTGATGGATGGCTTTCGCTCCGTCGCGGTGGGGGCATCGCCAGTCTGATTCGCCTTGTTCAGAGAGTCGTCGAATTCTTGAGACGATGTCCGGCTTAAAGTAGGAGAGTAAGGCTTCAGGATCTTTCTCTCGGCTAGGACATCTGCTTCTGCGATTTGAAATTGACCAGGGCGGGCGTCCTTGCGCTTCTT
Organism: Beauveria caledonica; assembly: GCA_030777785.1. Lineage (NCBI taxonomy): Eukaryota > Fungi > Ascomycota > Sordariomycetes > Hypocreales > Cordycipitaceae > Beauveria > Beauveria caledonica. Next base: position 40,639 of record JAPFSE010000264.1, on the reverse strand, counting down.
GCCCAAGACATTCTGCATTTGTTGGTGAGCAGTGTCTACTTGGGAAAGCTGCTCTTGTCGGGTATGAGTGGCGTCGGAGCGTCGTAAAGTTCGCCGTCTCTTCGGTGTAGGGTCTTTGACTGGAGAATTCATCGCACGCTTCGCATCGGACGTCTCATGATCGCGTTCCCCGCACACTTCAGGCGCATCCTTGGCAACGGTTAGTCGTTGCGCTTCCATCACAACATCGGTCGACGCGCCAGATCTTTCTCGCCGCCGTTGAACGAGCAGCTTAGACGCATTTCCAAAAGAAATTTGGCGGCGAGATCCCGTAGGAATCATATACGCCTCAGGCGATACATTCTCCTTGTCTGTGCCATCAAAGATATCATGTGCCTCAGACATGTCTGCTGTGAATTCGTAATGGTCTAATTGACCGCCGCCAAAATAGCTCACAGATCGTAGGCTCTGGTCCATGACATCAGTCTTTTCAGGGTCGGCTAGACCCGTGCCTTGGCCCGACGAGCTCCCAGAGTCGACATCCTCAAACTGACTGATTCGCCGCAATAGAGTTTGGTTCGTAAATGTGTCGTAGGGCCCAAAAAGCTTCAGCGGGCTACCGCTTGGATTTATTCTGCGTTTATCTGGGCTGGGAAAGGGTGCTCGGGGTAGTGGTGGGCTTCCCGCTGACTGTGAAGCACCCCGTGAAGGCAGCTCCGTTCGTATAGTAGGAAATTCCTTTGGCGTGCTGGCTTGTAATGATTCTTCTGGCAGCATCTCCGAAGTGTCGACACCAAGGTCAGGACTCAGCGCTCTAGTATAGAAAGAGCCATCCCCTGAGCGGCCACCACGTCGCAAGTTGACTTGGCCCGCATTACGCGCAAAGTGATCAAGCGCGTCAATCTCGGAAGCTCTCTCAACCGTTGCGCCCGGATATAGCGCCTCAACTTCAGCATCACTAGCTTGGCTTTTTTTAACACGCTCCAGCTTCAACTGCAGTTCGCCAATAGGTAAATGCATAGCGCCAAATTTGACTTGCCCGTCCTCTTGGTCCTGTCGGCCGATGACAATAGGGCTGAAATCTTCGTTGTGGATATCGGTAAGACCGCTCACTTGGCGAAGGGACCCTTGCACAGGACGCGGCGCATGGAGCTGTACCTTATTGCGAGCGATGCTGCCGACGTGCTGTAGGGGAGATTCTTCGACATAGCTTTCTGCCGGGAGTGATGAGAGGAAGCTATTGCCGGTTGAGGTGGGTCGAAAATGAGTGCTGCGTGTTCCTCGTCTCGGGCTCGGACTAGGCGTCACTTGTTCTGGAAATTCGTGATCGTCAACCTCGGTGAGTTCTAGTAGGCGATCAATATCTTCATCTGGCTCGTATCGGTATAGCGGTGGGCTGGAGGGCATTGTTCGGTCATGGCTACCTTGACCGTCTTGAGTATCAGCGAGGTCTGCCTGTGGCGGCTTGAACATGTCCTGGAGGCCAGTGGCGGCGGAGCAAAACAAGTCGCGCTGCTCGCCGTACGGCACCTCGCCATTGATCAGACGGCGTTTCCAGTCTGGGGTTTCTTCATTCACATCTTTCGAGTCCGCGGTTTTGTGCACGACGGAGCCGCATGTCGCAGCAGAAACGGAGCGCGAGTCTTTGGATTCAAGCTTTAGCTCTCGCGATAATCTTGATGGGAGCTTGTTGTGTGATATGTTTATTTCGTTGGCTGTTCTTTCGTTGAGGATTTGGCTGCTGTTGCCGATGATTGGAGAGTAGACGGGGTTCGCGCCGGCACGGCGAGGAATTTTGCTCGGTGTGGCATCAGCGTGGGGTTTGAGTGGCGGGAGTTGTGCTTCTGAAGCATCTGAGCGAGGTTCAGAAACCCAATCCTCGGAGAGGGAGTCGAGCCATGCATGGGCCATCGCTGCCGGGAGATATGCGTAAAGGGTATGATCGGGCTGAGGATGTCGCTTCAACTAGTTAGTATGACATTGCCATCCGGGGAATGCTGTCGCTTGAGGTGTTCTGGTGGGGTTGAGGATCGTATGGCAGCTATGTCGCAGGGTGAGGGCGAGCCCCTGATGGTGCTCAAACGATATATTCAAGCGAAAAAGAGCGTAATAGAGAAGCACTAGGCTAAAAGAAATATCAGGTAAGTTCAAGATGGCTATAACGGCGTCTATGTCAGGGAATTAGTGCGTCCAGTGCCAATGGCGCGCGATTCGTTTGCGGCTGCGCGTGGTTATGTCCCTGTCCGGGTAAACAAACGAGCAGTCCAGATCAAGTAAGTGTGGTTGCCGTGCCCACCTTACTCGCCTCACGTGCACATGGTGCCAACCTCCGTCAGAACCTTGAAATGCAGTATCATGAGCAACAAGAAGCTTCTTGAAGAATAAATTGAAATGAAGAATCATACAGAATTACGTAGAGGGTCATATATCCCCCCCCCTCCCCTCCACCCCGAATTGCCTGGTCATTGCTGTCGAGAGAAGCACCAGCGCCGAGAAAACGCGAAGTGCCACTTTACGCGCCATCACGTGGAGGCGCGACACGCGTCTGTGGGATGACTTTCGTGAGCTTTGCCCCCAGACAATATTGAATCTAGGTCGCAGGTTGGGAGTGGCTTAGGCATCCAGCCCCTCATCGATATTCTACGAATGCTACCTGTCTCGCAAAATAATCTCCCGCATGATTTTCTCCGGGCAAGAATATTGCACGTCGCCATGTCGCCCCCAACCTCTCGATTAAATTGGCCGTTTGTCGACACCATCTATTGCGAGTCCAAATGCCCCAAGGAGGATGTCTATTACTCTGGGTCTGATGACGACCAATACGAAAATCCGAGAGAGAGGAAACGTCGATATGAACTCGCTGGGCAACGCTTTCTCGCGGGGTCTGCACCAAGGCTATTCTCGGCGTCGCTGACGGGACCTTTTGAAAGCAGCCAAGGCTGGAAGAATCCTTGGGCCAGCAAGACCCAGGCCCGAATTGCTCGACAACCGGAGCTTCAAATAGCACGCGCTTTGAAGGGTCCTAATTCTATCAAGAGTAGAAAACGCCATGTTAAGCATCTTGGTACGGAAGCGAGATTCGACGGGTCAGAGTGTCATCTGCCTAGTCCGCAAAGCCTCAAGACGGCATCCTTATTATCGGAGCCTCATCCATATCTTGAGAATGAGGAGCTGCAAACAGTTCAAGCATGGCGCCACGGTATCCCAGCATCGGAACCCGCCGTGCAAGAATCGACGCCATCGGCCACCGACGTCTATCCGCCCAAACGCAAGGCAAGCCATAACTGGCTAAAGACGATTCCCGAAAAGAGAAGCAAAATTGAACATATGAAGGATACATCAAAAATATCTGAGACATACACGCCTACTTTACCAGATCTACCGATACAAAGCGGTGAACCGGCAAGTCTTGAGACGAATATGCGACTACACCCAAGCACGAAATTCCCTACAATAGAACCTATCACACAGCTTATTTCGCCACCGAAGCCTTCCTCAGCCACCAGGAATATCATCAGGGCTACAGTCCCGATCAATAGCGAGCCCAGCAACGAATTGAGTCTAGAGCAACAGGCCGCTGCAACACTATCATCCCCAGTATCTCTACGAAACGTCAAGCAAGAAGAGCCTGCTACACAGTTGTCGCCTCTCAATATTAAAGCGAGAGCCGATCCTTTATCCAGGGGAACATCCGATCTCCCACATGTCAGCCCTTCGAGGGCAGCAGCCAATCATGATATGGTCAGTATCGACAGAGCGAGCAAGCCATATCAAGGGCCAGACGACGAGGAGTTTGTATTTGATATCGCCCTAGATCCGCGCTCGGATGCATCTGAAAGTGAAGAAGACGAAACGAGCCAAAGCATGCAGCGCAAAGGCGGCGCCGTCTTGCAAGAAGTCCGACGCGAACCGTCGACTGTCAATGATAATTCCAACATGGAGAAGGACGGCTCATCAGATTCGGACCTCACCGAGCTGTCTAATTCCCCAGAACTAACAGATGAGGATGAATTCGCAGAAGACTCAGAGGCAGAAGCCTCGGGGGCACTTTGCGAGATGGACAATAACCCATTCAAGATTCCGGCGCATGCAGACACAGAGATGGCGGATGAAAGCGAATACGAAGCCTTGGATCCGACTAGCGATGCTCAAGTCAGACAACATACCGAAGCTGAAGATAGCGCAGAGCCGGAAAAAAATTGTCCGCCTGATAATGTTTTAAAGACAGGAGAGTCTGCCCAGTCTAACGAAGCCGGTGAGGCTCTTGAAGTGGCCGTACCTTGTGCAGCCCCCGAAGACGAAGATGATACTTCGAGTAGCCCAGAGTGGCATGGCTTCTCGGACGCAGAGGCTAGCCCAGCACCTCGACTAGACACCGCCGAACCCGAAGTTGCGCCCAACCCAATTGATCGGGTTTCCGGTCCCGTCACTATCACACCAAAGAAGCACGTAGAGTGCAAGCCTCGTGTCACTGCGGAGACATTAACCCTGTCAGCGGCTGAGACTTCTGTACCACCGTCTCCCCGAATCAAACGGGAAGCATCAGAATTTTCTTTGAAGGCGATATTGCGAAGCCTTGTCCCTGCAAATCCATGGGCCCAGCGTACGCAGCTGGCTTCCGCTGCTGTCCCGTCTACGACACAACAGCCCGCTTCTCTGCCCAGTATGGAAGAGCATGTTTTGCCAAGCGTCGAGGATGTTCCCGCGGAGCGGCACGAAGTCATATTAACGGCTCTTGAGTGCGATCCTGGGGAATACGAGCCCGTGACGACTTTAAACACTGACGATGTGTGCGCTGAAGAAAATAATGAGAGTTGTCAACAGCTGCTTGCCGAACAGAACAGTGCTCCGATATCGGAAAAGCTACTGACGTCTCAATTTCGAGGCCCTGAATATGATGCACTTCCCGCATGTCCACAGCAGTCGGCCGAAGTGGAACAGGAAAGGGCAGTATCACGCAGCGGACCATTCGAGAATGAGACGGCCGAAGGCGTGGCTATTGTAGATCCGCCGCAGGAGCCACATTCGCCTGGTCGGCAAGCAACCCCGGTACCATCCACGGCAGCATTTGAGGTGACTCCTCCGGCTGCAACTCCTACCACGCCGCCACGAACTCCATCCCCTTCTAGAAGTGCAAGCAGCTCGGAGCCTCGGTTCGCCTTCAAGTCTTTCGCCGCCTTTTCGACGCCATCCCCAGAGCGTCGCCGTGTTACGAAGCGTCGCCGGCTTCCGGAATCCAGGCTTCGTCACCCGAGCCTCAAAGGCATATTGGTATCGCGAAGCGCGGGCTCAGCTCGTCGCACAACCAAAGGGGTCTCATGGCTCCTCCCAGGCGACTTCGAAACAGAGGCAATGACTGCAAGTGAGAAAACGGATGGACGGCAGACCGAACGTAATGCGGCGTCCTCACCGCCTCCTCGGACACCGCTCGCGGAGCTGCCAACGGCCTCCAACGAAAAGTTCGCAAAGCACTTTTCTTCCGTTGTCAAGCGCACCGACGGACTGCGACACCGTTTTCACATCGCTGCGGATACAGACTGCGTCGTCGTCGACAGCAGCCTGCACACCATCACCAGCAGTCAACGCGCAAATCTCGCGGCTAGGAGCACTGCTGCTGACGTGGCGATGAAGGATGTGACAGCGGCGGCGGATAATGGTGATGAGGTTGAGAACCGGGACAGACCGCGCGAGGCGTCCTTGTCGGTCGAGCCGATGGACATGGTAGAAGACATGGTGCGCGAGATGGGCGACTTTTGGCAGGCGTGGGACGTGGACGCGGAGCTCAGCGCGGCGAAAAAGCTCCAGGCTGAGGCGGCAACGTCGGGCGCGCAGTCGCAAAATGCATGGCTTTGATGGGGGAGTATGAATCATCAGTTGGCGTTTTATGGATAACTTGTCCTTGACATTGTTTTACTTTGACGTTAGATACCATTTGACTATTTTTTTTCATGCATAATTCTTTCAAATAACATATCGCATCATCATGTTTCTTGGTCTGTGCCTCTGTGTGTAATTTTACGTTTAACGAATCAACCGCGCATCTAATCATGAGGATGCTCATGTTGCGTGTTGTGTTGCGTGTGAGCAGCCCTGCAGCAAGCCGCCGTCGTGACTTGCACACTCCATCTCTGGCGTCCAATGCTCGGACAAGGCAGCCCAAGAATCTACGGCGAAGTTGTTGGCAGCTACAAACTCATCGACTCATTGCCAAGCCTATGCAGGATGCTCTTTCAAGCGCCCATTGCGCGCGTTTTCCAGCAGCATTGAACACAAATACCAATCACATTGGGGCTGTCGTCAGCCAGGCAACGGTTTCCGCAACCAAGCATGTTCAGTCAGAAAAGAAAAACCACGAGTGTGCCAACTACTTTTCGAGACCTGAGTGTATACATAACCAAAACAGTGCACAATACTATCCAAAAAAAAAAATATGTCATTCTCGAACGAGGACTTCATACCAGGGTGCCAGCCGACACCAACAAGGCGGCTTCCCGCGCTGGTGACGGGCGTGTGGGGCCGGCAGAATAAGACAAAGTTGGCTCCACCGACCCGGATGGTCCAATTGTCTGGCCGGGAGTCTCAACGTGGGGAGTCAGGTCCATGCATAGAGAATGAGTTTTTTCTTCTTTTGTTTCTTTTTTAATATGTAAGTCGAGATCAAAATGGAATGTTCCCGCTCGATGCTTGCCTGATCTTCTTCTTACGCCGGAATAGGGAACCCCTGCGTCAAAGTCATACACACGCCCCCCCTTCCAGCTCAGCGGTGTGTATATTGATAACTGCTCATTTGTGAATAAAAGCAAACCGGAACAAATAGCATCACAGCATTTCAGATAGTACCGAGACATGCGCAGTCATCACTAGTAGTCTGTACCTACTAGGAGTATTACTACTGGCTTGCGGATGTGCAAAAGGCCAGACTGTGATGCAAGAGGGGCGTCGCAGTGTGACGGAACGTTATCATTAGAGAAGCACCATACAAAGGTCCTCCTTCTGAAACCATGATGAAATACGGGCGGCGGCCGCATCTACCTTCTGTGCGTACGTAGACAATTCAGCCGGCCTCTTCGAGGCCAGGCTTTTCGCTGAGTGTCAAAGCAACCGACAATGATGCCAGTCGACTCCGTTGCGCCGAGTAGTTTGAGTGTGGCACAAATATGCATGCACTCAAGCCTACGTGAAGTGCCAACTTTTGCGTGAAACAGCGCAGGGACAGGGGCCGGGTAAGCAAGCAAGCCATGGGCGGTGTCTAAGCCAATTTGCATACTGATAGGAAATTCGACATGGATTCGTACGCGGCGGCCAGCTTCTGTTTGTCTGCGAGCCCAAAGAATAGAAAGCACCAATGGCGGAACAAGAAGTGTGCCATGTGACGGTTGGTATTCTGCCCTGGACATTGCTGGGACATTGCTGCCGTTAAAATCATGCGTGCGACCAGGTAATATCTGTGCCATTAATGTCTTTCCTTGACTAATATCCATGAGACTTTGACTCGAGCGACTGACAGCCTACCGATACTCAAGATTTGGCCAGGGCTAGTTTCAAAGTGAAAAGCCGGGCACTTGACAGTCTGTTTTGTAGTTGCGCATCTGGACGGCAGCTCCCTCCGTGGCATCCGGCATCCGGAAGGGACATTGATGGTCTGAAAGTGCTTTGCGACCACGTTTTTGCCATTTGCGTCAACATTTGTCGCTGAATCGCGACATGTGCAATAGCAAGGTATCCGTACCCTGTACATGATTTTTGCTTCTTTTCTGTTCGGCGGTAGACAGACTCCGATGTCCATGCCAGGGGATCAGCGCTAGCCAAGGAGTGGGGGGGTAGATGACGGGCGGCGAACGACACGTGCAAAGAACGGGATGCGCTGATTTAATTATTATTCAACTCTGAATCGACAGTACAGATGAGAGGGGCTGGCAAGCCGAATGTCATCATGGTGTGCGCTGAAGCACACTGGTAGCACTGAACAGTGTGAATTCAGAGTGGGCACGGCCATGGTACTTTGTGCAGTGACAGCGTGATCGGGTGTTTACTGGTAGAGAGTTGAGTTTCTGGAGCGGCAAGAGGCTGCATGGCTGCATGGCTTGTTGTCATTGGCTTTTTTTGGCTTTTTTTGCCGTATTATGCCAGTTGTTGGAAATGAAGGGTGGTATTGGTGTTGTCGGTGCGTTAGGGAAGCCACGGCATCCGCGTCGGGGCGGCAAATTGGCAATGACAGCTCAACGACGGAACAAAGGGGCATGGCTGAAGAAGAATAACTCCATGCCCAGATGGCAAGCTAGAAAAGTCCCAAACAGCAGGGGTATGTGGTACCATAGCGCGGCGCGGCTCCCAATCTGCCGGTGCCGGGGGAGAAGGCTGTGCATCGCGGTATTGTCGTCAGGACTACTTCGTAATCAGGAGTCATTGGAGTTATTACGAGGCTGGGAGCATGGCTGAGCTTTGGCTTCTCATTGAATACACAGGCGGCCCCTGAGCCGGGCACCCGGAAACGACTAGCGCAGCGACGTGTGCTACTCATGGATATGGAGACAAGGAGAGTTGAGGCCGTCGGTGAGGATTCAGGATAGGGTTCTGCACGTGGGAATGCCGTGTATCAGGACACGTCGCGAGGGTGCTGCGCCTAGTCAGTCGCCTACCTAGAACGAGATTAACATAAAATAGACAACAAAGCCGGACAAAGTTTGTTGTTTGTCTTGGCTGTATGGCGCGAGATTGGGTTGTGAGCAGCGTCAATAAGCAGGGGCAGCCAAGGCGTTGAAGTAATCAAGGCCAAACTAATCGTCGCATCGTATCAAGTCCTGAGTATTACTGGCAGATGGACGGCCACTAAAACCCCAGGAAATGGCATTGTGGCCCAGCGTTGCGATGGGCTGGTTATTAGGAACTTGGGAGCGGTGGCGGGAACGGACGGACTAGGGCCCGAGGTCCGCGCTTGGCTGTCGCAAGTCTTTGGGCTGTAGGCTGGAGCTGCACGAGCTGGTGATGGAGATGATGGAAGGCCAGCAATGACTAGTGCGAGGATTGGGCCAAGTTATTAATAATAATGGATGATGTGCGGACGGCGTCACAGGGCTGGGCCATGTTTTGATCAGCGAGTGCGGCGACAATCATAGGCAGGGCCAAGAGCCAGACAGACAGAGTGCTGATGAGGGAGAGTCAGACAAACAGAGTCTTGATTGTTGAATTGATATATTGAGGGAGGCACGAGGCAGGTGCAAGGCAAACAGCCAGGTTCTACTTAGAGTCCATGTCCCTAAAGAATGGCAAATGCGTCCCTGGAGCGGTTGTGATGGCTGTGATGGCGGTGATGGCGGTGATGGCGGTGATGGCGGTGATGACTTGTGAAGTTGTGATGGTGTGACGGCCTGTAAATTATGACACCAAAGCCAAGAATGTTTATTAGCATAAAAAACGTACTGCACTGCCCAGTCAGTGGCAGTCACACAGTGAGTGGTTGCCCCCACTGCCACTTGGCAGCGCACTTGATTTTCTCTTTACTGATTCCTATTTGATTCTCTCTTCTTCTTTTGTATTCTCTTTTTCCTTCTCTACCTTCAGCCTCTCTTGCCCTCCATCTTCTGGGTCTTGGCTGCCGCCATCAATTGGGCAGTCTCTTGTTCGTCAATCCATTTCCCAAAAAGCAAACACAATTAGAACTTCAAACAAGATAACGTTAACCACAAACTAAGCCCAACCAAGCTACTGGCAAATCAGCCAATCAAGTCTCTTACTTGCAGAGTTTGAAACCCGCCAGCAGGCCGCATAGTCTTTTGCTCCCGATCTTTTCTCCCCCCACCCCTCCGCCGGTTTTCCCACGTTTCCCACCTAAACATCCTCCGGGCCCGGTCAACTGCCAAAACCTCAACACACACACACACACACACACCCATCCTCTCACACACTCAAATCTGCCACGAATCATCTCACCCACGCCTAATCGACCGTCGCCCTGCTGCGCCCAAATGTACTCCCCATGTCGAGCCCGAGTCTGCCGTCGCACGTTGGCGCACCACTCGCCCCAGTAAGCAACGACGACTATGACCACCACCGCCGCCACAACCTGGTAGCATTACCAGAAACAGCAGAAACAGCACCAGCACTACCTATCCTCGCCCCCAGCCCCGATCGAATGCTCCTGCTGCACCCTCCGCCGCATGCACAGTCAAATATAGACGTTGCTGCCGACCAAGGCCACGCCCACGAACCCCCCGACCCTCAATCACCTCAGGTCCAGCCGCATCTACACTACCTCCCGATTCAGAGCCCTACATCGACGCCTGCTTCTACCCTCACGCCTCCTTCTGCTCATGCTGGGGCTACTTCTTCCAGTCCTACCAGTCCTCATTCTCTTTCTGCCACCCAATCTCTGCCAGGTTCACACCCCCTACCCCTGTCTGCTGCGACACCGCTCCGCACAACTGCCCCAGCCCAACCAGGCACACCTGCCGACGCTGCTGATATAAAGTCCCGGCCTGCCCGCCTCATTCCCGTGTCCGAACCCGCTGCCAACTCCGGCTCTACTCCAGACTCACTTCAACGTCCAACTGCCGCCCCCTCGCTGCTCTCCCAAGCTCTCGCAACTGCCCGCGGCATACCCTCCAAGCCTGCGGCAACGCACAACGATATTATAGACAAGCAACGACACGCAACGACACAGCAACCCGAGCAGCAAACTCGCACCGACAGCAGAAACAGTCCCAATATTGCCAATACTGTGCCCGAGAAGACCTCTCAGCATTGCGACAACGACAAGCCCGTGCAGCATGGCCACTCCGCGAGCTCGATAACACCACCCGACAATAAAGAGATAACATCTGCCATGGCGTCTCCTGCTGCGTCTTCCATGGCCCCGCCACTCACTGGCCGCGATACCCTGCCTGGCAGCGCTTCCTTCTCCGACCAGACAATCGCACACATTCGCGAGTCGCTCGTGGAACACAGAGACTTTCTCGACCGAACCCGTGACCGCGCATCCTCCTCCCTCGACATTGACCGCAAGACTTTTGAGCTACCTTCTGACCATCCCTTTTCCTACTCTACGAGCCCCGATGACGTGACTGCCACCACCTCGGCCTACTACTTTGACCGTACCACTACATCACCCTCGAAACTGCGAGACGCCGTCACCGCCTCCGACCTACGACAGCAGGGTCGCCACTACGCCCTCGACCACCGCCATGTGAATGGAGCCGACAAGACGGAAAAAATTTGGTCCATTGGGGCGGGCGAGGGTAGCGAGGAGAATGGCCTCGTTGAAAAATCCGTTGCCGAGGCCATGGCTGGCGTGGAACCCAATGCCCGTAGCCGCAAAGCCAGTTACAGCTTGCGCTTCTTCAAAGAGGCCTTACCAGATGAAGAGAAGCCCCGTCGTAAAGACACAAAAGCCGCTCGTGATAAGCTGACCCCGACCACGGAAGAAATTGAGCAGTCTGTTTTCGAGTCGTCCAGCGTCTCTGATGTGGCCACGGCCGATGACGAGCCACTCCCGCAGCAAGTACACCTAGAGAAAGTGGACACCAAGCCACGAAATGAAACTACGCACGAATCTGAACCGATTGATTATTCTATCACCGAGCAGAACGACGTCGCTGGCGACGAGACACCTCTTGTGCGAGCCTCCGACGACACACCGACCAAGGCCAGTTTTGTGCCGCCACTTAATGTGGGGTCGGTGCCGGAGCCCGCTGGCGCACTTGATCAGCTGCCTTCGCCGAATACCCAAAAAGGCCGAGATTCGTGTGACAGTGGCGAGGGCGATGCAGACGAGTCAGGCGAGGAGAAAATCTCCTCTGCCGTCTTCGTTCCTCATCAAGAGCTCAGCGACGATCCTAGAGACGAGGCTGAGAGCTCCACTTCCGAGCATCCCCAGCGCCCCCGTGCACCGTCACATAACCAGCCTCACCCTTGGCTTGTCAAGGCAGACAAGCCAGAGCCCAAAAGAAGACAAGAAGATGCCAAGCCGTACGACTTGTCGCACCGTCGGTCACGAGAAAACTTGGCGACGCGACGCGTTGAGCAAAAAGCTGCCCAGCCCGAACTTCGGCCCATCGAAGTTGACATTGAAAGCAAGACGGCCAAATCCACTGGCAAATCTGCTCGCATCATAACACCACACGAGGATCAGAATTACGACCACACGCATGCTCACACCCGCGAGCCGCTCGAGGCCATCGAGCTCATTCCCTACAAGCACCAGGTGGGCGGCCACACAACGATATGGAGGTTCTCTCGCCGTGCCGTGTGCAAGCAGCTGAACAACCGAGAAAATGAATTCTACGAAACTATCGAGAGGTATCATAGAGATTTGCTACCCTTCCTTCCTCGATACATTGGCGTTTTGAATGTGACTTTTCAGAAGCAACCAAGGCGCAAGAGCACGTCGAAGAAAGAAGAGCAAGCAGCAGCAGCGGAGCGCAAAAAGCTTCAAGATGCCGCGGCTGCGGAAGAGTTGGCCAATAGCCACAGCGTTGAGACTGTAGATTCATCGAACGGTACTGGAAATTCAGGCAGGGTAATTAGCCAGTCGCTTGCCAGCTCAGCCCTGCAAATACCTACCGTCACGTTTGATGACAACAGGCATATTCTTCCACGAAGTCTACTGCAACCAACGCCGCCACCAGATTACTTTCGCAGAAACAGCACCTCTGCAACTACAACATCGCCTCAAGCATCGTGGACCACGAGTCAACGGCCGTTTCTTGATAACAGACCGAACAGCTGGGGCGCAACGACAATCAACAAGCGACTGCGCAACGAAGTTTTCAACGATGCGTTCCTCAAGGAGCCTATCGAAATCCAGAAGCACCGTCGCCCTCATCAGCGTTCTATTCCTCGGCCGACTTTGCAGAGATTGATTCGCCCCAGCAACTCCGATTCAAATCTAGGCCGATCCCAGCCGGAGAAGCGCTCACCACCAGCGACTACCGTCGCTCCACCGCCGCCGCCGATGCCAACAGAGACGAAAAGTGATCTAGGAGAGCCGGTTTTGCGGCTCCTTGATACTGATCCCGAACCAGAGAAGGAAGTTCAGGATGTTACGGGCACTAGTGCACCCGAGCCAGAAATTCTCAAGCACAATCCTCTCGCTGCCAAGAAGAAGCGACGATACTCTGCTGGTGGTCTTCGTAGACGGCCGCAGGATGTGCGTGAGTCGAGGGGCGACCTCAAATATTTCGAGGAGGCTGACGACGCCGATTATCATCGCGATGGCGGCGGGACGAACAAGGAAAACGACAAAGCTTCATCTGAACCCAACGGTCATCACGAAAACGATGATGAACAAGGCATGTTTGAATCCGACATTGTTGAATCCACGCACAAGCCCATGAAACTCGAGCTTTCCTCTACAGTATGCTCCACAGCTGCCTCGGAACTCCCCAGCCCAACAGTTGAGTTCAGAAAGATTCCGCGACCGGTAAATCCCAAGGAAGCTAAATCGCAGCGCGACCGCATCGAATACTTTTTATTGCTAGAGGATCTCACTGCAGGCATGAAACGCCCTTGTATGATGGACCTGAAGATGGGTACACGTCAGTATGGCGTAGAGGCTACACCCAAGAAGCAGAGATCGCAGCAAGAAAAGTGCAGGACAACCACTTCGCAAGAGCTGGGCGTGCGCATCTGCGGCCTGCAAGTCTGGAACAACAAGACGCAGAGCTACGAATTTCAGGACAAGTATTTTGGCCGCAGGGTCAAGGCCGGTCCCGAATTTCAACACGCCTTGCAAAAGTTTCTGTACAACGGCCTTGATCCGCAGAGCATCCTGCGGCACATTCCCGTCATTCTGCGCAAGCTGGCTCAGCTGGAAAACATTGTCAAAGGACTGCGCGGCTACCGGTTCTACGCGGCCAGTCTGCTCATGTTTTACGACGGGGAGATGTCCGAGGACGGTGCGGGCGACGAGACTGTCTACGAGTCTGCGACGGACGCCGCGACGGATACGGAAGAGGCGCCGCGCCGCCGCAAGCGAAATCTCAGAGAGGTTGACTTCAAGGTGGCCGATTTCGCCAACAGCGTGACGCCGTTTGACAAAATTGACGATAAGCCGTGCCCGCCGCAGCACCCAGGCGAGGCGGACGGCGGGTTCCTCAAGGGCCTGCACAGCCTCAAGCTGTATTTTCTGCAGATACAGCGTGACGTGCGCGCCGAGCTCGGTCTGGATCCGCTGGGTCGCGGCGCGCTGGGGCTGCAGGACCTGGAAGCGCTGCACCGAGAGGAGGACAATGGCATGGTTAGCGTCTAGCTGGTCATCGGGTGTTTTTCCTTGACATCTACGGAGAAGCGTGTTGCGCTTTTCTGTTTATCCATTTTATGGTGCATTTCTTGTTTGCTTATTCGATTTGGGGACTCGGCCGGCGTTGATTCTGACAGACTATGAAGGAAACAAGATGAGAGGCGCTGGCAAGCATTGCCAGTGGCAGAAGACCTCGTGAGACGAAAGACTGATACGCGTCAAAACTGGGCAGGCAAGTTTGGGCTTTTTTTGTTCTTGTTTCGTCTTTGCTTTCGGTCACGACAAGAAGCGACTGTTTTGGGACTGCGGAAACTGTATTTAAAAAAAAAACAGTATGGAAAGATTGAGAGGAAGAAATACCCCCCCACACGCACTTCGCATAGACTATAGGCGCATATTTGATATTTTACAAGATGAGGTGTTTGTAATTTGCTTGAAGTGCGCTGTTGAAGTCGATGCGGGTGTCACGTCTTGTCACAGTCTAGTTTGTGCCGATGCGTTGGTAGATTGATTAGATTGCTATCTGAAGTGTTTATTCTCGTAGTTGCTCATTTTGCCGATGAATCGTGAATGCATGGCATGTTCTTCTTACCAGTAAGTCGGTCGCTTAATAAAGTTGCGCTCCGTGTCCATGTACAAAGCAAGTTCCCTCCCAGCCGCAACCAACACTTTGCCAGCAGTTCACCCATTCCACACCACAGAGTCGGCCGCCAAGTCGCCAATCATATCATCCGTTGCCCTCATTAGTATACATGACTAGAGATTAGTATATATAATGGATATCGTATATGTGATAGAAAAAAAAAATAGTATATATGACCAGAGGCCGAAGGCACATCCCCAACGACGGCTCGGCCGCCGCCGCAGAGTTGTGGGGAGTGCGGCAGGGCAGGCAAGGAAGGGGTCCTTTGCGCAACCTCGCATTCCAGAGCGGTGCAATAGGACGCTAGCCCTCGCCAGCTGATCTGCGCACAGAAGAAAGCTTATTCTTTTCTGAGACAGATGAGCTAACTCTGTCTCGGTGCTTGAGCCTTTTTTTGCTTGCCATGGACACCATGGTAGGAGTACTTATATCCAGCGCGAGGGGTGTAAGCACTCACAGGAGAGCTTGCACCAGTTGCAGCTCGGTACTCTTCATTCGGCTGCACGGTATAGAAGCCAAGGAAGATGGAAATGGTGAGTATAGCTTCCTTATCAGCTTTGCCTTTTTATCAGTACGACGAGAGCTAATTCAGCATCGCAGATTGCGGCGCAAGTCAACGCCGGCTACAACGCCCTCGTCAACCGCGCCCTCCACGCCGCCGCCATGCCCGTCCCCAACGCCACGGCCTCGTACTGGATGTCTGACCCGCCCTTCCCCTCCGTCAACCTCAATCCGCGCCCTCTACCCGATCTCGCCGACTACGTCGTCATCGGGACCGGCCTCGCCGGGCTCGCCGCCGCCAAGACGCTGCTCGAGATAAGCCAGGACCAGCGCACCGAGATGCCGCTGCGGGTGGTGGCGCTCGATGCCCGCGACGTGTGCGGCGGCGCGACGGGGCGCGGCGGAGGCCGCCTCGAGGTGACGCCGTGGAGGCATTTTGCACAGTTAAAGGACGCGCTTCGGGAGGAGGATGAGGAGAAGGAAGAGGGGACGGCGAGGGAGGTGCTGCGGTTCATGGGGAAGGGTGGGCAGGCGCTGCGGGAGCTGGGGGAGGAGGTGCGGGAGGGAGAGGTCAGGGACGTGGAGGCGGTGGATTTATTCTTGGAGAGTGAGGATTTTGAAAAGGCAAAGGGGCTGGTGGAGGATTTGAGAAGGAGTGTGCCGGAGATGGAGGTCAATGTCTGGTCCGGCGAGGAAGCGTGCAAAAAGGTGAGCTTGCATAGAAGTTGAAAGGCGGCTTCGCACGTGTTCTGACTATAATAGTTTGGCTGCAATGACTTCGTCACCGGCGCCATCTCCTACCCTGCCGGCGCCGCTTTTCCCTTTCGCCTCGTCACCGGCGCCTGGAAGGCCCTCATTGACCGATACCCCGAGCTCGTGCTCCTCAGCAACACGCCCGTCGCCAACATCTCCATCGCACCCAACGCTCCGCAACATCCCTACGCCGTGCACACCTCCGCCGGTGTCGTCCGCACGCGGCACGTCCTCCACGCCACCAACGCCTATGCGCCCGCGCTGATACCGCGTTTGCGGCAACACCTCACCGGCGCCCGCGCCTGCATGACCGCGCAGGACGGCGGCGCGCTCTTCCCGCGCACGCACGGGAACCGCTCCTGGAGCACAGTGTACGAGCCCGGCTACGACTACGCCACGCAACGGCCCGATCAGGGTGACGGCTCCCCGGGGGATGTTCTGGTCGGCGGCGGGTTCACGCAGGGGCGGCACGGCGGGCTCGACTTGCTCGGCACGTGGGATGATAGTCGGCGGGACGCGCTGCCGCTCGCGCATGTCCGCGGCATCATGCCGACAGTGTTTGAGCCGAATTGGGGCGGCGGCCCGAGGGCGGCGGCGGGTGGGGGAGTAAAGACGGACTGGACGGGCATCATGGGCTTCACGGGGGATGGTTTGCCGTTTGTGGGCGCGCTGGGGGCGAATGTCACGGAGAGGCGGAACCCGTATCCCAGCGGTGTCGGCGGCGGCGGCGTCAACGCCTCGGGGGAGTGGATCGCGGCGGGCTTCAACGGGCACGGCATGGTGTGGGCGTGGCTGAGCGGCGCCGCGGCGGGCATCATGATGGCGGGACAGGATGGCAAAGAATTGGCGAGGGTGAGGGGAAGGCCCGGCGGCAAGCTGGATTCGTGGTTTCCAAGGAATGTGCTGGCGGTGAACGAGGGGAGGCTGGGAAGGGCGGATTTGCAGAATCTGGTGGGACAGCAGCTCTAGGTCATTCCCACAACAACAAGAACAAGCTGGTTTATTAGAATTATGGGTGTGGAGAATGAGGGAAAGGAGTCGTGGACAAGAATGGGGAGGCAAATTCTTCTGTTTGTTTGGCTGGGCTTTTTGCCGATGCAAACGCACATCAGCGGCCCGCCTTTGATTCTGTAGGTATATATCCAGCTAGCTTTGCCAATCTTGCACAGGTCGTGTTGCTAGACTCACGTTCTCTCTCTCTCTCTCCCTTGCAACAAATCATGATATTTGCTTCTTGATCGGCTTGCAAGACATGAGTGCGCACGATTCGGCGATTGACATTGACTCGTGGCGGCATTCAGTCCCGAGCCGCCTCGAGCGCGAAGATCCGTTTGCCAATGATGGATTTGGGGAGCGACCCGTGACGCGACTGGTATGTAACTCTTTCGTAAATCTTGGATTTCTGCTCTCGACGAAGCAATTGAACCAGCTGACCAGACGAAATGGACAGACGTTTAGGGAGCAGGACCCTGCAGACGAGGAAGACGTGAAACGGCCCGCGTCGCGATTCACCGTTTTCCGTGCAAAGCTCTTTATGCCAAAACGCCAGCAGGACAACACCGCCGTTGACGACGACGAATCCACCATTTGCCCGCCGCGACCGAGCACAGCGCTATCGACGACGCGTCCCAAGAAGAAGAAACAGAGCGGCGGGTTCTTGGCGGGCCTGTTTCGGCGCGGCAAGAAGCGTAGCCGCGAGGAGTTTGAAGACGAGTATTGCGACGACAACCCGGATGACAAGTCTTTTGGGAGGCCGTCGACGGTCGTCGTGGAGCCCGTCATGTCGAAGCAGCTGCACTTGAATTTTTTGTTTGTCGGATGTCCGTCGGCGGGCCAGACTTCGCTGCTCTAGTACGACCATCTGCAGAGCAGCACAACATGGAAATGAATGCTGACCGCTGTTAGTCGCATTCGCTATGGCTATTTTCCAGATGTATGTTGCATCTAGGCCGATGAAGGAAGGGAAGACCAATAGAAGGGAAGTGCTGACGTGGACAGACATCCGTGATGCCGCGCACTAGATACGAGACGTACACACATCAGCCGCGACACAGCGCCGCGCGTGTCGAGCTCTGGGATACCTCTGGCGCGCCGGACCTCGCCACCGTGAAGCTCCTAGCGCATATACACTGGGACGTCATCTTTCTCTGCTTTGACATAAGCGACTCTTCCTCCCTACAAGCCATTGTCGCCTGGGTACCGCCCCCTTCTCTCTCTCTCTCTCTCTCTCTCTCTCGTTCTCCATCCACTAACACAATGCAGTGGAAATTCACCGCCGAGCGCCTCTTTTCCAGCTCCAAACCCCTCCCGCCGACTCTGCGCCTGCTCGGCACCAAAAAGGACCTGCGGCACCGCGGCGCCTCGCTCCGCCGCTTCAGCCTGGGCTACTACTACCACCAGCTGCCGCTGTCGGCGTCGACGCAGTCCGTCATTGCGGCGGCGGCGTGCGTGTCGAGCGCGCAGGCTGCGTGGCAGGCAAAACACATCAAGGCGAAATATTACGAGTCCTCGGCGCTGACGGGCGAGGGCTGCGAGTTGTTGGTGGAGGAGGCGGCGGAAGAGTCGACGAGAAGGATTGTGGAGAGTGAGTATGAGATGTACAGGAACTTCAAGAGGATGGCGCTGGGGGGTGAAAAGGGGATGGAAGGAGTGGTTATATGAGGAGAGGACATTGTAGTGAAAAAATTATGTTGTTGGGAAAAAGGTTGAATGTATAATGAAAATATGAATTCGCTTGTTCAAGTCCGGCGTATAAGTCGTTTGGTAAACGGCGACCCACTGCGACAGGTCTGATCTGGATTTAACCTAAACACAACAGTTTGATCTTCGGCTGAGCACCACTGCATCGTATTTGCAGCTCATCTAGATATACCGAGGCCACAAATGCATAATACTCTGACTGATTCTACGGCTATTCGAAGAAAGTTGCATCGACTCGTCCGTCAGCGGCCTGAAGGCGGGCAACGCATAGCTGCCACGTTGCCTCGCAACCAATAGCCAGACTCTACAAGACACTGATAATCAGCCAATACATAGACCGCTGAGATGATGGCTATCCTCCTTGCAAGTCTATCCGCTGCCGTACTGGCCGTCATTGCCGGTCTCGCCCTGTCAGCATTTCCCCTAGCCGTCATCATCCTCACAGCCATCGGCCTCGCCGCCCTCTTCGCCATCTTCATCACGGTACGTTCCCCCTCCATCCTCCTTGCCTGCTCCGAATTCCAACATTATCCCTCTAGACCCCCCACATCCAGCTCGTTGCCGCCCGGCGCCGTGTCCGTTGGCCCTGCACCCCTCCCCTCTCCACCGCCGCGGGCGCGGCCGCGCCGCCGCAGCGTCGCGACGACTACCGCCTCTTTGTGCTCGGCTCCGGCGGCCACACGCGCGAGATGCTCATGATGATGGACGATGGCACCTGCGACTTCCGTCGCTCTCACCGCCGCTACCTCGTCACCCACGGCGACGCCATGTCCCTGCACCATTTACACGCGTACGAAGCCTCCCTGACTGTGCTCTGCGCCGCTAGCCAAACAGAACCCGGCACGTACGACGTTGTGCACGTCACCCGCGCGCGGCGCGTCCATCAGAGCCTGCTCACGACGCCGTTTAGCGCGTTGCGCAGCGTGCTCGATATTGTCCCGGCGCTGCTGGCGCGGCCACACGGCAGCAGGAGGTATCCGTCGCTGGTGTTGTCCAACGGCCCCGCGACAGGGTTTTTTGTGGCGGCGGTGATTTACGCGCTCAAGGTGGTGGGCGCGGTGCCTGCGCAGAGCATGCGCTTTGTGTATGTAGAGTCGTGGGCGCGTATATCGACGCTGTCGCTTACGGGGAAGCTGCTGCACTACACGGGGCTGGCGGATTTCTTTGCGGTGCAGCATGCGCAGGTTGCGGCGACGTACGGCGTCCGCGACGTGGGACAGGTCGTTTTTAACGCGAGGCGAGACAAACTCGAGCACAGGTAGGCGCTGACGGCGACACTCATTCGTCTTGTGAGTTTGCATGTTTAATACACATATTGTACAGTATCTATAACAGAAAACCTGGAGAGATTGGCCTGCCCGTCATGATTGGCCTGTTATTCCCAGGAAAAACAACATTTTGCTCGCTTCTGCTTCCTCCACACCTGCTTCTACACCCCTCGCTCAAGAGTGGCTTCAGTCATTCCGACCAAATCAGCGTCCTCCTCGGGCAGGGCATCGTTGGGGTCAAACGTTTCCACCTCCGAGGCCGCCTGCGCCTGGCGCGCAGCCGTCTCCTTGCCGGCCCAGACCTTCCAGTTCTCAAACTCCTGGTCCTCGAGCTTCATGCCAACATCGCCTCTCGTCATGCCAAAGTAGGCGCCGACGTGGCGCGCCTCCTCGGCGGTGATCCGACGCTGAATTTCCTCGGCCTGGCGCAGTCTGTAGAATTCGTGGCGGGCCATGTCGTAGGCCTTGTTCTGTGACATGTTTTTTTCTTCGATGAGATATAGTTGGCGTTGGACGACGCTACACAATTTGTTGTTAATTAGCAAACCTTTCAAGACCTTAATAGACAAGGCTTTCGCCGCAGTAGCACTCACCTCTCTCCAGTCAGGGCCATGCCCGGCTGGCGCAGGCCCTTGCTCCAGTCGCAGCGCTGGCCGTCCTTGCCATCCGACTCGAGGAAGATGCGCGGCCGCGCTAGCTCCCACGGATGATCCTTGTAAAACGCCGCGCGCAGCTTGTCCTCGAGGTAGACAATCTTTTGCGGGCGGTAAATGTTGCGCGGCTTCTTCGCCTTGCTGCTGCCGCTAGACGCTGTGTGCTGCGTGGCGATCGGTCGGACGAGCGTCTCGGATGGCGGGACCGACGAGACTATGTTCAGCCACGGCGGCTTGTACGTCTTCTCGCTGCCCGTGACGGTGCGTTTCAACTCCTCCTGGACGCTCTGCACCAGCCGCGCGGGCCTGATTTGTCGGCCACGCATGGCTGTCGTAGTGTGTGTGGCCGGGCTGGAGAAGGAGCGGGGGAAAGTGAAATTCGAGCTCGTTATCAGTGGACAGAGCCCTCTAATCGATGATTAGCCGCCAATTGAGTCGGTGGCGCAAGGCAGATGTCGTGAAGAGATAGATTGAAGTTGCAACATGGAGCAAGTTGAATTGAATTTTGGGGTCGGCGTATCGTAAGCCCGGAGATGGCAAGCGACTTGACAGCGTATTTTCCAGACCCACCCTTTTTTATATCGGGACCTCCATCAAACAGGCAGAACAACCTCTCCTTCATTTTGTCCTTATTTTGTTGAAATTTTATTCTGGGCGTTTCTATTCGGTTTACGTTAGAGGTGGAAATGGATACACTGTTGCAATGAAAACGAGCAGCGTCCAGGGACCCGTCCGCAGCGCCATGCGGTCCCGCGGCACTGCTGCTGCACCTCTGCTTCTTGGAGCAGCTGTGGCAGCTCTGCCTGGACGTCATGCTGATGCTGCGGGTGGGAGGCGTATGAAAATCGAATCGCACACCTCAGGGCAATGTCAGAGAAGCGCGATATGGCTATTTTCGACCTTTGCGCCCAATCAAGGCCCAAAGCCGCTCCCGAAACGAGTCGACAAAACTACAATAGGAGCATTTGCCCGACAAGCTCGCAAATCCATGGCGAACCCTATACAATCGGGCGCAGATACATCTTTGGCAAGGGAACCAGATTCGGCCAGCATGTACTTGGCCGACTCGGCAATCAAGTCTCAGCAAGCAGTGACTCTGCTGTCGGCGCATGCGTCAAGAACTCAAGGAACAGTGCGGTCCTCGACATTGCATTCGACAGCTGAGTCTGAGAATCAAGGTCAGACTCTCAACAAAGATGAGCTTCTTTCATTTGTGTCGGGACCAGTGCAATCCACGGCAGCCGAGCTGTTCGAGGCACACCGAGATCCATTCCGTGGCGGATTCGCGGCCCCAGATGGGCCACACATCAGGATATCCGATGCGAAACAAGACGTCTTCTTCCCCACTCAACAAGATTTGCCGAAAATCTCGGCTGCTACGCAATCGATAATTGAGAAGCTCTGCACATCTCTGCGGAAAAGACTACGATACCGGGACCTGATACCCCTCGACAAGATATACGCGACCTATCAGGAGCTGCCTGAACCCCGCATGCTGCATCTCACAGCGGGCTGGAGGAAAGAACTTTTGCGAGTCATGGGCCTGCCCACGAAACGAGAATCAGCTGGTATGCTACGCTACTTTTCGCTAGTGGCTGATGTGAAGAATGCTGGTCTCACACTCAACCAGCGGCAGTGGAACTATGCGCTTGCGTTTGCCGCCAAGTATACTGCCAGGGTCCAGACACGACAGCTCGAATCTGCGATGCGACTGTGGTCGGAAATGGAGCGAGAAGGAAACCAGCCCGCCAATGAAGTCACCTTCAACATTCTTTTTGACGCCGCGGCCAAAGCCGGCAGCTTCGCGTTGGCTGATACGTTGTACAAGGAAATGGAGAATAGGGGCATTGGATTCAATCACTTTCACCACGTTACACTCATCTACTACTTTGGCCTGCAGAGGGATTCTGATGGCGTCCGAGCTGCATACAAGGAAATGGTAGAAGCCGGCCAGCTGGTGGATACGATTGCCTTGAACTGCGTCATCTCCGGACTGCTCCGCTGCGGAGAGGAGGGAGCCGCTGAAGACACATATCAGCGGATGAGGGCCGGAGGAGCCAGTGTGCCCCAGAGACCGGAAAAGGACTACATGGTATCCAAGGTCATCACAAAAGCTCTCATGATGCTGTCCAAAGTGGCCAAGGAGCACCCTTCACTGAAAGCCAACTTGCAACAAGGTGTTTGCATATCGCCAGACCTGCGCACGTTTAAACTCTTTATTGAACACTACGCTGTCCGTGTGGGCGACCTGGGCAAGGTGGTGTACTTTCTGGACGACATGAAGGCGCAGGGTGTTGTCCTGCACCCGACCATTTTCATGGGCATCTTCCGAGGCTTCTTCCTCAACGGCGGACATCCCGGCTCAGAATGGAGCGAGCAACGCCTAGACAGCGTCGTGAATGCATTTTACCAAGCGCAGGACGAGATGGGAGAGCATTTCCGCATCGACAAATGGGCCGTCATCTGGTTGTTGAAAGCCATTAAACGCTGCTGCACGCAGCAGAAACTGGAAAAAGCCTTTGACGCAATTTCCGTGCGCTGGGATGTTCCGATGGACCGCCGTTTGGAGGTCCTTACCATCTGCGACAAGATTGTTGGCAAAACCGACGACATTGCGGCTTGGCGCATTTTCGGGAGCACCACGAAGCTCAGGCAAGTGATGGGCGATAGAATTATCCAATAGGGAGAGCTAGCCACCGAGCCATGTTGTATATACTTGTACATTTCATGTAATTCTACGCTACACGCGAGTTTCTATTGTAAGCCTTGGAAGCACTCGCGTGGCGAACCCTTTAGCCACCAATACCACAGGTCGAACAATTCACAATTGAAACGAGACTAAAAAGTGTATCAACAAATGGAATTATGTTACAGTCGGTGCATGTGACTGCGAGCATCTATCCGAGCTTCTTCTATCATAATATTGTCGGTCGCCTTGCTGCCTCTTTCCGTTCTCCATGCAAGATAGAGATATCTACCAATCTAAAGCATGTCGAAGAGTCGTTTAAGGGTCGGATTTGTAGGTTTGGTAGACTGTCATAACTGTTAGCATCACAAGTTTCCCAGCATGTCGCTCCTTGATATTTCGCGCGCAAAGTCGTCGTACCGGCAATGCCAAAGGGGGCGAGGAAGCCGGTGGCCATGAAGCCCCAGTAACCGATTCCGAACCACTTGCTGTGGGGGTTGAAGGGAAGGTTGGTATAGGGACCCTCGGGGTAGTGGTAAGGCGAGGACATGCGAGCCCGTGTGGCGTGGAAAGCACGGCGGGAGACCAAAGTGGTCGTGGTGCGGGTGGCGGCGCGGGAGAACATCTGCGACATCATCAATTAGCTCGGAGGATTCTTCCCAAAGTGAATTGAGCGGGCGTGGCGGACCTTGACTGATGGATTGGCGAGCTCTGAGTTGCGAATACCTGCTGCGTTCGGGGAGGACCGTGTCGGGAAATCGAGTAAGCTCGTAAGAGGTCGAAAGAGAATGGCCGAATTGAGTCACGTGCCGATAAGACCATAAAAGATACGTACCTTTTTTTGTCCTACATTCCATCTCGATGCGGCCCACCGCCTTCCTGTTTGAACCAACAATTTTATTCTGCTGCGCTACGCACATAGTGCAAAGAGACGAGCATCGATCGATCTCTCAGGTTTCACAGCAAGCTTTGCTCTGGAGGGAACGGGTGGCTTTTTCGCTGTTCGATTTCGAGACAATCTACTGGCACAAAATTATTGGCATTTTGACCATTTGCGCGGATTTTCTGCACTCGAGCGTTCTGACTTTGGACCAAGAAAATTCTTTCATTCGGGCTCCCCATCTCTTCTGTAACCCACTCACAGCGTCCTGAAAGTTTTGAAGCTGCACGCCGTTGCCCAAGATGGATGAAATGTTTGATGTGTTTGAGGGCAACGCCGACCCTTCGAGCGCAAGCGAAGACGAAAGAGTGCCGGCCAAGGACCGCAAAGACAAGACCAAGAAGAGAAAGGCGGACGAGGCGATGAATGGCAAAACTGCTACCGACGGCCAGACGGAGAACACCACAGAAGACACCGAAATGGGCGAGACGGGTGAAGTCGCCTCAAAGGATGGGGATGGGGAACAAGACGACGACTCAGACACGCCAAGTCAGCAGGACAAAAAGCGTCGCAAAAAGGAAGATGCTGCCGTACCCGTCATGGCTGACAACTTTGAGACGGCGCAATCGAGAGAAGTCGCAGGCGCGGCGACGTTTGTCCCCCAGGATTCGTCCCTCATCCTATCGCACAACATCCAGCACCAGGTCGCACTGCCGCCCGATCTGGACTATGAATACGTTCCGCTCTCCGAGCACAAGTCGCCCGCCGAGCCCGCGCGAACGTACCCCTTCAAGCTCGATCCCTTCCAGAGCCTGTCGGTTGCCTCCATTGAGCGCGACGAGAGCGTGCTTGTTTCGGCGCACACCTCTGCGGGCAAAACTGTCGTCGCCGAGTACGCAATCGCCCAGTGCCTCAAGCGAAACCAGCGAGTCATTTACACCAGTCCCATCAAGGCCCTGAGCAACCAAAAATACAGAGACTTCGAAGCCCTCTTTGGTGATGTTGGTCTGATGACTGGCGATGTGACCATTAACCCGACTGCCAGCTGTCTGGTCATGACGACGGAGATTCTGCGATCCATGTTGTATCGCGGTTCAGAGATTATGCGAGAAGTCGCGTGGGTCGTTTTTGATGAGATTCATTATATGCGTGACAAGACGAGAGGTGTCGTTTGGGAGGAGACGATCATCATGCTTCCTGACAAGGTCCGATACGTCTTTCTGTCTGCCACCATCCCCAACGCCTTTCAGTTTGCAGAATGGATAGCCAAGATTCATCATCAAGCCTGCCACGTTGTGTACACTGATTTCCGACCCACGCCGCTGCAAAACTACTTTTACCCGGCCGGCGGCTCTGGCGCACGCATCGTCGTCGACGAAAAGGGCAACTTCAACGAGGACAACTTCAACATAGTAATGAAGGAGGTTGAGGACAAGAAGGGTGCCGACCCGAACGACATCAACGCCAAGACAGCGGGCAAGGGAAAGAACAAGAAGACACACAAAGGCGGTGCCGATGAAGGCTCCGACATGAGCAAAATTATTCGCATGACGATTCGAAAGAGCTTCAACCCCGTCATTGTTTTCAACTTTAGCAAGCGAGAATGCGAAAATATGGCTATTAGCATATCGAAGCTGAGCCTCAACGACGACTCTGAAAAGGCAATGGTCAACAAGGTGTTTCAAAGTGCCATTGAGAGTTTATCAGAGCAAGATCGTGACCTGCCTCAAATCAAGAACCCACTGCCTCTACTTGTGCGGGGTATCGGTGTCCATCACTCTGGTCTGTTGCCGATCTTGAAGGAGACGATTGAGATTCTTTTCCAGGAGTCCCTTATCAAGGTCCTTTTTGCTACGGAGACCTTCTCTATCGGTCTGAACATGCCTGCCAAGACGGTTGTCTTTACTCAGGTCACCAAGTGGGATGGTGTCCAGCGTCGCCCACTCACCTCCTCCGAATACGTACAGATGGCCGGTCGTGCCGGTCGTCGTGGCCTTGACGCGCGAGGTATTGTTATTATGATGATTGACGACAAGCTGGAGCCCGACACTGCCAAGCAAATTGTGACTGGCCAACAGGACAGACTAAATTCGGCCTTTTACCTCGGCTACAACATGATTCTCAATTTGCTGAGAATCGAAGCCATTTCTCCTGAGTTCATGCTCGAGAGATGTTTCCACCAGTTCCAGAACGCCGCCAGCGTGCCCACTCTCGAGAGGGAACTCATGGCGATTCAGCAGGAGCGCGATGGTGCCGCCATTCCCGATGAGGCGACTATCAAGGACTACTATCAGATTCGCCAGCAGCTCAACGCTTACACCAGAGATATGCGATCAGTTATCCAGCTGCCCAACTACAGCCTCGACTTTTTGCAGCCCGGCCGTTTGGTGCAGATCTACAACCCCAAAGAGTCGACTGATAATGTGGCGGGTGGCCTGGACTTTGGCTGGGGTGTGATAGTGAACCACTACCCGCGACGCGCTCCCAAGCTTGGCGAGCCCGAACACATCCCCCAGGAGTCGTACATTATCGATGTCTTGCTCACGATATCCGCTTCCAGCGCCGATATCCTCCCTGGACAGATAGCGGCCGAGATGCCTACTGGTCTGGTTCCTGCTAATGGCGACCAGAACACCATCAACGCTGTTGTGCCCTGTCTGCTGACTTGCATCAAGACCATTAGCCAGATCCGCCTCTTCATGCCCAAGGAGGGCCTCAAAACCGACAAGGACCGCGACACAGTGAACAAGTCGCTTGCTGAAGTTAGGCGCCGCTTCCCCGACGGTCTACCTATCTTAGACCCGCTGGAGAACATGGACATTGTCGATGAATCGTTCAAGAAGCTGCTTCGCAAGATCGAGGTTCTTGAATCGCGTCTGCTAGCCAACCCTCTTCACCTGTCGCCCCTGCTGCCGTCTCTCTGGGATCAGTACCATGCCAAGACGATTTTGTCGGAGAAGATCAAGTCCAAGAAGAGGTCGATTGCCAAGGCTCACAGCATTGCACAAATGGACGAGCTCAAGTCGCGCAAGCGTGTACTGCGCCGTCTGGGCTTCATCAACGACGCCGAAGTTGTGCAGCTCAAGGCTCGCGTCGCCTGCGAAATTTCGTCCACCGAAGGCCACGAGCTGGTGCTCTCCGAGCTGCTCTTTGACCGCTTCTTCAACGAGCTGTCCCCTGAGACGTGCGCCTCGATCCTCAGCTGCTTCATCTTTGATGAAAAGGTCGAGGCGACGGCGCTCAAGGAGGACTTGCAAAAGCCGTACCGCGAAGTGCAGGCCAAGGCGCGCATCGTGGCCAAGGTCAGCCAGGAGTGTAAGCTGGACGTCAACGAGGAGGAGTACGTGGCGAGTCTCAAGTGGCAGTTGATGGAGACGGTGTTTGCGTGGGCCCAGGGCCGGCCGTTTTCCGAGATTTGCAAGATGACAAACGTCTACGAGGGGTCCTTGATTCGCCTCTTTCGCCGCCTGGAGGAGCTGCTTCGCCAAATGGCCCAGGCCGCCAAGGTGATGGGCAACGACGACCTTACCAAAAAGTTTGACGAGAGTCTGCAAAAGATCAGAAGAGACATTGTGGCTGCGCAGAGTCTGTACCTGTAGTGGACTTGCTGATTTACACCTTGTTTCTACTCGTCTTTTTCCCGCAGCGCGCCTGTTACTTATTTCCGTCATTTGCAACCAGGGTGTTATATAGTTGTAATGGAGTTTTATCGGCATTCGGACTTTTGACCAACCAATTTATGAACTTAGATTAAAGCCACCTGATTCGGGTCTGTGCTTCATCGCATTCTATGACGAGACGTTAAAAGCCTTGGCATTTAGCATATGTGATGGCAGCATAGATGGAAGAAGTATGTTTATTGCAATTGCCCAGTGACCCAGCCGTCCGTTTCTATTAATGTTCTTAATCCGTAGAGCCAAAAGTACAGATGCCACGCCGCAACGCCCTAATCAAAAAGTAGTATGACAAGATGGAAAATCGGACGCCAAATTCTGCGGACCGAGTTTCTAATGCTCGCTTCCCATGGTCATGAAGACGCCGACGGTCAGGCTCAGAACGACGCCGGAGCCGACAAAGATGCGCCACTTTTCGCCCCAGACGTCCTGGCGCAGCAGCCAGGTCATGCTGCCGAGCGGGAAGAAGAAGCCAATCATCATGGCGCGGATGAGGACGTCGAGGACGGTCGACATGTTGGCCATGTCGTCGTCGAGCGCGCCGCCGGCGACCGACGACGACGGCAGCTCGCCGGCGTTGCCGTCGATCCAGGCGTCCTCCATGCCGCGCATCGTGTCGGGCGAGGGCATGGCGTCGGAGGCGAAGCGCTCCGTGCGGATGCTCGCAAACTGCGTCCGCAGCGTCGCAATCTCCGACGGCGTGAAGCCCGCCTGCAGCAACCTATCAAAGCCCCTCGGCCGCGGCTTCTTCCACGCCGCCGATCCGGCCGCCGCGGCAGTCTGGTCCCCGCCACCGCCTTCTGGGGGCTTCGCAGCCTCTGCCTCTTCGGCGTCGAGCTCCGCGGTGCTCAGCTCGTCGCCGATGGAGCAGTTGAGGTAGACGCGGATCGGGCGCGGATTGTCGACGGCTTTACCCTTGGGATCGGCCGCAGCCGCTGCTGCTGCTGCTGGGGGCGCGGCGGGGAGCGGTTTCAGGACGGCGGCGAGGGAGGCGCCGTCGAGGAGGATGCGGCCCTGGTAGATGAGGCGCAGACGGCTGCGAGAGGCGATGCGCTGGCGGAGGTTGTGCTTGAAGGCGAGCACGGTGGTGGTGTCGGGCGCGGGCACGTCGATGGCGAGATCGGCTAGGCCGCTGGAGAAGCGGACGGTGATGAGGAGAGGCGGCGGCGCGGGCGCGGGTGCGGTGGTCGATGCCATGGTGGCATGCTGGGCGCGGACGCCGATTTGAAAGGGAGAGGGGATGGGCTTTGGATATGGTGATGTAGTTTCGAGAGCTCGAGATTGATGAGTGGACGTCGAGAAGCTCACCCCACTAACGTAACGGTTAGGAGGCGTGGATCAAGGCTTCCCGTTTGACGGTTATATAAGCCGATTTGTCGTAGCCGCTTGTGCGTCTGGTATCAGGTAGATTGGTAATTACCCCGGAAAGTTATTCTTTTCATCGAACACATTTCATCTGTAATTTACTGAAAATCTAGGAGCCTTTGCTCCTTTGAGTGGCCCCTCGAAAATACAAGGCAACGTGTGTGTGTCGCTGTCCTGAGCCCGTTTGTGGACGCGCCGACCACCCTAGGGGGCAGCAGGGGGACAAAAAAACTACAACCCACTGTAACTATATTGGAAGACGGATGAGATGCTATTTCTCTAGGGTAGTGCCCTTTCGCTGATGCCCGTGTTGCTGTTTATAAACTTTCTGCTGTCAGATGATTATTACTTCTTTACTCTCTGTGCCAGAATGGCTGCTCGCCAATCCACTCTCGTTGACTTGTAGTCCAAGCCTCGAAATGTCGTCGGCATTCGCTACAATGCAGTGGCCGACTCGCCGGTACACTACCGGCACCGTACAGATTACGGGCTCCAGTAGGAGACAGGACACCTCGGTTGCATATTGGGACGATGACTGGGGAAGAGTCTCGTGGCGAGTCGTTTGTAATGGAAGGAAATAAAACAAAGTTGGAACACCAAGCGTGATCCCTACGACGTCTGGGTATAACGTGCAGTGCATTGCCTGCTTGTACTGGCCTGACGAAGTTAAGCTTCCCACCAGGTGCAGGCTAAAATGACCGGCTGCGAATGTAGAAAGGCCTGCTGTTGTATAGCTGTCCGATGGAGTGCCCACTGATATGCCCGAGACGAGGAATTGAGATTGCGAGACAGCAAAACGTGGACAAACAGGTCCGTCCACGTTGGCCCATGACCACGAAGGTGCGCGATGGTTTTCCGTGGCTCTACTCCGAGGCTGGTCTACCCACCAGTCCAACAGATGCAGGAGGTTTGACCGCCATAAACCAGCTATATACTGATCTCCAGTAACTTCTTCGAAGAGACTAGCAATGCCAGAAAATGCAATCAGCCTGTCTTCCGGGCGAGTCAAGGCACAGTGTGAGTAGTCGCGAATGAGGCTGTTCCAGAGGTACAGCATGCTTGTAGACATGGCGTGGTTCTTTGATCGGTGGTTTGACGACAAGATGCGCTGTGGGCTGTTCTGCGGCGGCGATGACAGCCGCAATGCCTCTTTCATCTGCCAAAGTGGCTGCAGGCTCTTAGCTGAGCGGAAGCCCTGCGGCATACCTTGGGGATATCCTTCACACTTGAGCTCTGACAGGCACTCCCAGAACATTTGCAACTGGCCAAAGTAGAGTATGCGGGTCGACAAGAGGCGTTCCTGGAAAACCCATCCTCTTCTATGTAGCGGTCCACTGAGGAGCTGCCGATCTCGGTAGCTCATATCGACCACATGATGCATCTCGTCGCGCAAAGCACCGGACGGCGCTCGGATTAAGCCCGGCGCAACGGCTGTTGTGTCTCTCCTCGCATTGAAGAGGCCGCCATGCGGATTATCGGACGTGGAAGCGGCCAAATTGCATGCCGCGTTGCTGTAGATGAAGCGCATCTGGGGAATCTCGCGTGCTTTATCCTCAACCGAGTCCTGGATGATGCAGAGAGCGTCAATCCATAAGTACTGAATGAACAATCGTCGGACTACGGCGATGGCATCCCGAAAGGTTTTTGGCAGATGCGCGATTCGCTGCTGTCCTCGATGGAAGTCGTCAAAGGTCGAGCTGACAAGTCTGAGCGCTCGCTCAGGGGGACCCCATCGATAGCTCAGCGTGGCATAAGGCGCAAGCGTAA
The DNA here is from genome assembly GCA_030777785.1 of Beauveria caledonica. Classification (NCBI taxonomy): domain Eukaryota; kingdom Fungi; phylum Ascomycota; class Sordariomycetes; order Hypocreales; family Cordycipitaceae; genus Beauveria; species Beauveria caledonica. The sequence continues at coordinate 9,534 of JAPFSE010000264.1, read as the reverse complement.
TGCCATCTTGTGCAACAACGACGAGTCTCCAACACGTCTCCCCTGAGATGCCAATATCTAGCAGCCGGCTCGGTAGCCAAGCCGGCAAACACTGTAACTGGCTGCCGCATAGAGTATGGCTGTTACAACAGGACTGGTACCAGTGCAAGGCCAGGTCTAGCGTGGCGGGCGAGGAGGTGTCTGTGTCGAGCACAAGGCGAGGAAAGAACGGAATGTTTATAGGGTCTGCAATGTTATGGAAGCATTAGCAGTGTAGTCTATTGTATTCAAGAACAGGCCTGTATCACCGGCGCATACCATTCATCGGAAGCAACATAAATTTTGTTTCAATGTTAGACGTCCTCCCCAGGAAGATGACTACAAACTGCAGTCCCTGCTGACCTTCTTTATTGCGTATCCGATACATTGTTGCAGCAGCATCGATACATTCTTCCGCTAACAGATTTTTTATCTGGTATTTCACATTGTCATGCACAATGCGGCAAATAAAGCATTTCTGTGTCGAAGCAGTAGTGAACGATTCAATCGTCAAGTGGTGGGTTTGCAAGACGAAAAAAGATTGGCGTCTATCGAGAGATTCCCGTTTTGCATACAGAGCATTGTGGCAAATTTGGCAAAGAGTGCTCAAGCCCGTCATGATGTCTAGAATATTAGCTGCGCTGTTATTCAAGCCATATAACAAGGCTTCGGAATCACGGGCTGAGGAATGTAGACGGAAGTTTCGAGACGCGGGAGCCTTATCCGCAAACTGGATCGCTCTCCTGCTACAACTTTATCAGCCCTCCCGCTATGCGTCCCAAGCTGCGCCTCATAACGTCAGCCGTTACCTCTTTACGCAAAATCTCTGCCCAACTGTGTGTTGTGCCTAATAAAGGCAGTGGCCGACGTGAATTATAAAAACTTCCCCGCTCTACGTCGTAAATACTATACTCCACACCTTAGCCGTGCCACCTACTATTTCTGCCAAAGAGTTGATCATCTTTTTCTTTTAAAAACTGTCTCATTCGGCAAAACCCGACCATCGTCGACCATGTGCAGGCATATATTCGGAAGAACGTTTTATACAAAGTGTGGTCACTATGCACGCAACCAGTACTGTTCCATAATTACGTGTCCAGAGAGGCCAAGCCAAGATGACATGAAGAAGGCGGGCCACTATATTCCTTGCCCATTCGAGACAGAGCTAGACAGCCCACAAAACACAACATCCGAAGAGCACAAGCTATGCCCTTCTTGCGCGGCGTTGGGATGATACTGGCCCTTGGATTACGCTGTCCTGTAAGAAGACAAATGTAAAGCAACGGGTATGGAGCTAATTCAGTCTCTTATTCAAGCTAAAAGTGGTTTCAATGTCGATGTTTTGCTATTTGGTCTAGTTATCAAGAGGCAAGCGGTATGATCTGAAGGGACTGCGTATATCCGGGTCGCGCAGCAGCTCGCTCTTTTCAAGTTATTAGGCGCGAGGAGCTCCTCGGCCACAGCAGCTGGGGTGGCCGGCCACCCCACGTGACGGGCGCGGCAGGGCGAATCAGAAAGCGGATGCGCGGACAGCGACACTTGGAATACAGGCGCTAACAATTAAGCTGGAGTCTTGGGTCTTGTAGTCTCGGGAACGTTTTTTGCCTGACCGCTCTGGCAGAATTTCTTCGTGTTGACAACCACATCTACGAGCTTTGAATCACAACATTCTTTCTGCGATTTGTTCTTCTTTTGAGCGCGTGCTTTTGTTTTCAAGAGACTTGGCCGTGCAATTGCTTTATTCGGTGCGGTGTGTGCTTGAATGCGATGCGGCGCATAGGACGAACCAAACATCTCAGTTGCTTCTACTGCGGCAAGCAGACAGGCCTGAAATACGACGGCACGATAACCGACTTTCTCTGCCTCTCCTGCGATGCCACAAACTATCTAGACCAAGTATGTCGATTTTCTCCTCTACACTATTCTGTGAGGATATCCCACTAAACTCTCCTCTCCAGAATGGAGACATTACCGACCCCCCCGTCGCGACTGAGCGGGAAGCCGCACCGCCCTCCCAATACGCCCGCCCCCAGCCCGCCGCGTCCATCGAGCCCGACGCCGTCTTTTGCTCCACGTGCCTCAAGAACCAGCGGCTCTTCACCGCATCCCTCGCGCAGTACCTGCCCGACGACCCGTCGCACCCCGACTACGCGGAGCTCGACCGCAACTACTACCGCTACCGCCGCAATCTCGAGAGGCGCTACCCGCAGGTCTGCGAAGCATGCGCCGGCACCGTGCAGGACCGCATACGTCAGGCCGGCTACACGGCCAAGACGGACCATTTGCGCCGCATGATGGACAAGAGTCGCGGGCGCACGGCGGCGGCAGCGACGACGCGGAGTGCCGGCTTGCTGGATGCGGTCGGCGTGGTCGGCGCTTGGCTCTGGCGCGCGGGGCTCGCGGCGCAGCTGCTCTGGCACCTGCAGCATGTCGTGCGGGCGCTGGAGCGGCAGGATAACGGCATGTATGACCCAGACGACGCGGGTGTGGTGGTCAAGGGACTCGCGGCGACGAGGATGGCTCTGGCGTGGCTGCCGGACGGGGATGCGCTGATACGGACGAGCATCGCGGCGGCCATTCTCTCGGCGTGGTGGAACCCGCACTTTGTGCAGTTTTCGAGGGGCTTTACGAGGCATTTGCTGGGATTTACGCGGTGGTACTCGTTTCAGGGCTTGATTGTCTTCTTTCGCATCCTCTTCCGGAGCGTGCTGAGCATGCAGGGCGGCGCGGCGCAATCGCAAAGCGCGCAGTTGAGCGTACACCTGGCCACAGCAGGCATCATGTGTTTTGTAGGTACACTCCTTTATTGCGTCGTGAGCGGCACTAATGAATTTCAGATTTACTTGATCGCGAGCAGGTCCATCAAAGTAGACACAACGCCGCTCTTCCGTCACGACGACAAACCCTTGACGCCGCGCCGCAGCTTGACGCCGACTAAGCGCAGAGAGCAAGACGCCAAGACCTTTTCCGAGCTCTTCAACGAGGCTCTCGACTCGACGCCGCAGAAAGGCGGCGGCGGCCGCCGCCGAACGTCCTCCGTGACGGCGACGCCCGGCACACCCGGCAGCGCCTTTGTCCCGCCGAGCCAGCTCAAGATGATGCAGCGCGGCTTCAACGGCACGCCACTGCAGCCGCCATCGGCCGCTCACGCCGACTCGGGCGACGAAATGGACTGGTCGCCGAGCCACCCCCCTCACCGCGCGTTCCGCACCGATACCACCACCACCACCACCGCGCAGAACAAGGGCATTCTCCGCCCGTTTGGCCAGTCCCCGACGCACGACGATAGTGGCAGCAGCAAGAACCAGCGCCCTTTCTGGTTCAAGGTGCCCCCGGCGCCGACCAACCCCGCGCGACAGCTGCGCAACCCGCCCAACGCGCCGGTGCTGCGAAAAAAGCCCGTCAAGCAAGACGACGTCTTCTTCAGCAGCAGCCGCGACAGCGCAAAGTTTCGAAATCACAACTCGGCGGCTAGTGTCAACGACAACAACAACGACGACGACGACGACGCGCAGGCGAGCATGACGTTTCGCAACCCGCGCTTCTTTGCGCCCGAGAAGCCCAACGACGAGGCCAACTCGCTGGCCGACTTGCTCGGCGAGAGCTTCAGCCTCGGCCACGAGCAGCAGGGCGGCGGCGGCGGCGGCGGCGCTTCTCAACACCCCGCTGCTTCCTTTTCCTCATCGTCGTCATCGTCGCCGTTTTCGAAGCGGCATCGCTCAGAGAACAACAACCGGCAGCAGCACCAGCACCAGCAGCGTCCCCCGTACCGTCGCCAGAAGCAGCAGTCGCTCGCGCTGACGACGCTCTGCGTGCTTCTGCCCCTCTGGTTTCTTGTTTGCTTCTTTTTTGCTTTGATACCGTACCGAACACCGCTGCAGGGCCTGGTGCTCGTCGCCGCGGGCGTCGTCGCGCTGAGCAGCACCCACGACGGCGACGCGCGGCCAGGACAACAACGTCAGCCGACGCTTCTCGACGCCGTGCTCTCGGCGCTGGGTGTTGCGGAACTGGCGGCTGTGTGCTGGCTCGGTTGGGAGACGTGGACGGCGGGGAGGGACGTGGAGGGGAGTGGCGCGTACGGCGCGGGCATCTTGGCTGTGATGCTGGGACACCGTGCTGCGAGGAGGCTGGTGCAGGGATGATATTAATTAGGCAGTTTACTACGTGATTAGGGGGTGGGTTGTTTTGGGGGGGGAGGTGTTTTGGTTTCGCTGCTTCATCGATGGAGTTTCTTCTCTTTTTTTTTGGGTACATTTTGAAAAGTTTGACAGAAGCATTGGCTGGAGGCGGTTAATAGAGGGTATACATCATTCATCATAGCCTCATGCATATATATACACACACACACACACAAAGAACAAAGTAGCAGCACCTATAGCGATGTTGATGATTGCGTCGTTGACGATGTAGCTGAAAGCCTGGGGTAATCTCGACAAGAAATGGCTTAGGCCGGTGCTACAGAGTTTCTGGACATCAAGCTCCCCTCTTCACACTCGATTGAGTTATCGTCTCTCTGCGCATACTGTGAAACCAGGAATCGGATGCGAGCCGTCAGTTTTCGGCGCAACTTGATGAATAATGCCCGGAAAGCATCTTAGAGATGCCGGGGTGCTGGGGGGCACCAATCCCAACCCGGCATAGTAATACTGAGTTGAGAAAAGTCGTCGGGGTCAGGAGCAAAGAATGGATTTCTCCTTTCTTCTGCACTAGAGTCGACAAAAAATGGAGATGGGGGTAATGGTTCTTTTACGCTGCAATGCGACGGAGGAACCGGTCCAGGGATCTGGGTCGCGCCCAGCAGATTGTCCTCGATCTGCTGAAAGATGGGCGTGCCTCGGTGACGAATCGAGTAGCATCCCGGGCAGCCCGAGGCCAGCGCAGGTTCGGTCAACGGAAGGGGTAAGTCATCGCGTGAAGAGCACAAAAGAGGCACGCTTTCTCCCTGCAAGACCATTTTTATTTCAATCGCTCTACAGTGACATGATGAGGATGTAGCGTCAAAGACAACAGCATCCTGATAGACATGCTAGCTTGATCAAGAGTCAAGACAATTTGGCTAGCGCATGGGGCTTGGGTAGCGCAACGCAACTCCAGAATGGCCTGGCCTCCCGGTACAGAAACAACCTGGTGCAGAAACTTGAGCATGACGAACTGGTGTCTATCCCGCCTGCGGCAGCGTGTCGCGTGAGATGTGTTGTACATAGACACGCAGAACAAGTAGTCTCAATTTTCGAAATGTTGCTTGGACACGAAATGGAGGTTGCCGTCGTGATTGCAAGGACTGAATGGCCGATTGGCGCAACGCAACAACTTCAAGCATAGTACCTATAACGAACGGATCAAATGTGCTTCCCGGGACGGGGTTAGCGGAGAGGAGCAAAGATAAGTCTGACGGCTGCTCAAGAAATGGCCTGAAGTGCGGTGTGCCTGGTAGGAGCAGGCTGGGGGCTAGGACGTCCGGCTGTTCCATGTCCGAGGTGTCCGTAATTACGATATTGCGAGTGCAGTCGTTGGCGTTTGAGACGGCGCAAAGGCCTGGACCTGTGGAAACGGGCTGAATTATTAATAATAGTCTTGTCTCTGGCACACTCGCGCAAAATGCCGTGTTGCACGATAGCGACGGTACGTAGCAAGGGCGACGGCAGCCAACAAGATCGTCTGCATTTGCAAGGCTTATTGTCCTTGTCCCCCATTCTCCTTCTCCATGGTTGATGGAGCGAGGGTGCAAATTATTAGCAGAGGGAGAAAACAACGCAGTGGATGCGAGTGGGCATGGCGGTAGTTCGCGTGCCAGACCAGAGTTCTGGGAGATGGCCTGATGCACCTGAAAACCATACTTTTCGAATAGCAGCACAAGATAAAAAGTGGCGTCTTGGTGGAAAACGAATTTAGCGGATTTGGACTGCTGCACAGTGCGCGCTCTCTTCCGCGGCGGGCAAACCTTTTTGTTGCTTCGGCATGTCGCGAGGGGCACTAACTAGTTAGGTAGAGGGCAAGATTGACGCCAGATCAGCAGCCTCGACGGACCTGGCCTTGAAAGACGTGGCCACAATGGGTCAGTTTCGTGATGGAGAAGTTGGCTTCAAGTCTGCGTCTGACGCTGAGTTGCAAGACAGACAGGCATACCCCGGGATTCTGACCGGCTGAGACATTGTGCAGTCCACTATCCGTAGCGTAAGCTGAATTGTCGACGCTGCAATACTTATCAGGTGGACAGGTTGACAGGCAAGCAAGCAAGTTGGCAAGGTATCGGCGTGATTCCGTCTGGTACTCAGTAGGCAGAAGGGTTGAAGGGTAATGCATGGCTGCAATGCAACGCGAGCGTGGAGCCGAAGCTAACTAGCACGCAGTGAGCCGGCTGGCAAGTGTCGTCGCCTTGGGCCGATCCAAGGCTGAACGAGCCACGCACGCAACTTGGTATTCAGCAGGTTGCTTGGTTGCTTGGCTAGCGATGGCGGCGGGCGCCGGGGTTGATGTGGTGACAATGTATTGGCTGTTGAAGACCGCTTAATGCAGTTGACTGGTTGCCGTGACATGGTGCCTGGCATGGTTGCGTGGCCAGTGGCGAGTGAGCAGCGCTGCGGTGGCTCGTTGGACTTGATGCTCGTTCGGCTTGCTTGGGTTACTGACGCCAGTCCAGATAAAGGAAGCAGATCCGCAAAGCAAGTTGATGATGTGGAGGGCTCTAGCAGGGTTCGGGGATGTGGTGATGGGGAGGGCGGCGAGTTGAAGAAACTTGGACGGGAGATGCCTTGAGGGAAAAAAAAAGGCACTGTGCTACGCCACAGGGGCTACAAGGCAAAGCAAGAGTCGATACATGGTGACTGAAGATACGTCGACGAGGAAGAAATGAATAGAAAAACGTGACGAATTTCAGCAAATGTCTCTATCGGCTGTGAAATCCTCGTCTAAATCGTCAAAAAGCCACTACTCAAAAAGATCTGCGCTGCCGTACAGTGCTTTCGGCACTATGTTGTTGACTTGCTAATAATTTCTAACGCGTCAGTGCAACGGTACTTCTGTCGTCACCAAAGGCTGGTGGGCCGAAAGGTATCCATACTTTACCCTGATGCAGCTGCAGTAGATCCAGGGTCCTCCCACCTTCCTTTTTTTGATCGACTTTTAGGCGGCGCGGGAGACTTTCAGGGCGTACAGACTCTGCACAGCAGGCTTGCTCACTGTAAAGGTCTATTTTCCAGCACCTTGCAACGCTAAAGCCAGGTTTTATTTCTTGGTCCTGCACACGGAAAGCTTCCAGCACGATCTCGGTACCTCATCCTTGTCCACTTCTTTAACCAGACAGCCACCAAAACCAACCCGCTCTTCAAGTACCTATCCATACCGATTCTCCAGACTCAGACTCGCCTCGCTTTTCGCGCCCAGGCCACCATCTGGTCTGCTCTCACGCGCCCCCGTCTCCCCCGTCTCCCCCATCTAAAACCCAATCCTTGCCTCTTCCACCTCTTCTCGCTTGTACATCCTGTCTCAGCCATTCTCTCTCACCGAGGGCACGCTCATCTCGATTTAATACCATCTCCTTTCCGCCTAAAATTCGACAAGATGCCTTCACTCGTCAATCTCGTCTCCGACATGGGTTCCAATTGTCTGTAGCTTCACGCTGCTGCTCCGTGAGGGCCCTGACTTGGATCATTACAGCATCCATAGGCGCTCCTTTTGCTCTCGCTTGGCCACATCATCAAGCTATCTAAACGTCGCGAGGCGCTGGATTGAAAAATCTGTTTTGTCAAGCCACTCCGATTTTATTCGTGCCACTATATCTGTTCCTCTCCGCGGCCGACGTTTCCGAATCGCTCTCTATCTCTTCTTCAAAGATCATCGCTTCTTCAAAGATTAACATGGCCAAACGCAACTCTCGTGTCTACGCTGAAGAGGCCATCTTCTTTCAAGATTCAAACTACATGTCCTCCGCCTCTTCAAAAACCAGCACGGCCAAACGCAACTTCCGTGTCCCTGAAGAAGTCGTCCTCTTTGACGACTCCAACTACACATCCTCTGCTTCCTCTTCATCCTCTTCCGGATCATCCTTTCAGTCCCGACGAAGCTCCCGAAGTTCTTTCAGAGAAGACATGTTTCAGTACGCCACTGAAATGGAAGAAGGATGGCGCAACGTGCCCGCCAACGAGGCAGTCGCTGCTCTGCGCTATCAGAGCAGCATGACTGGTGCCAGAGATTCCGCTACTCTTGAAAAGTCAGGTATGCAGTTAGCGATGCCGCTACCCATTTCAACTCCTGACACTGTCCCGGCAGCCAAAGTATCGCCGCTGCTTCCCACCGTTCACCGGGAAGTCGACTACCCCCTCGTGCCTCCAGCCGGGCGGCCGCTCAACTTCGGCGTCGTCGTCCCTGGTCTCTACCGTAGCAGCTATCCAAAGCAGAACGACTTTAACTTTCTCCAGAGCCTCAAGATCAAGACTATTGTCACCTTAGTCAGGAAGGAGGAGCTCCAAAATGACCTCGCCGCTTTTGCCCACACCAATGGCATCCGCCAGGTCACTTTTGACATGAAAGGCACCAAGAAGGAGGCCATACCGCTTGATACAATGGCGGCCATTCTCCAGCTCACTCTTGACAAGCGAAACTATCCCCTCCTCGTTCATTGCAACCACGGCAAGCATCGCACCGGCTGTGTTGTTGCCGCCGCCCGCAGAATCGCAGGTTGGGAAGTTGACCCTGCGCTGGACGAGTACAGGGCATTCGCCTCCCCCAAGGTTCGGGAGTGTGACATTGACTACATTAACGCCTTTCAGTCCTCGTTGATACCAAGATTCGAAGACGAAATGCTTCTGCACAGTCCTGTTCAGGTCCGAACATTTGTGCGCACGCTACTGTTTTCAACAGTTGTCGTTGTAATATGGATCGTGTCCGGCACGCAAATGGCCTCGGCCCCTGCTACCGCCGAGAGCTACTAACGGCATGGCACCATAGGCTAGGCGTTGCGCGCCGGAACGTCTACACTCCTTCAAGGCATTTATGCATTGCAATAGCGCCTCGCTACAGAGACTCTGGACACAACCCTTTCACGGAGCTTTGTTATAGACTTGGGCGTTTTAGTCATAGATGATGGCGAGTCTGCTTGTTTCTTGCCCATTTTATTTTCTGTGTTTGGTTGGGGAAGACATGCGCCGAGGGAAAACATCAAGAGCTGAGGTTCTCTCACTCAGGCGACCATGGTATGGACCACATTAGAGCCATATGTATTATTTCTTTTGTGAATTCTTTGGCGCACAGTTTTGTTGATGCCCGCCACGAGCGAGGGCTTTTTGTATTCACGTGTCGGCTATGATTCTTAATAAACTGGCATTGTATTGTGCTTGCCGCGGAAAGGAGACGATGGCAACAACACCAAGTCGCGAGCCTTGCGATTGCCAAGTGCGTCAAGCACTTCCCTCAGATGGTTATAATATAAGTGAATATGCTACACGTAATCCCTTCTATAGCTTAGTTCCTCACACTCTCCTACTATAACCCTAACACTTATAATCTTATTATATAATA